>VZUI01088587.1:0-22188 GCA_013401135.1 Cettia cetti | reverse complement strand
GCCCAAGCCCGACTACCGCGCTGGGCCGCCGCCTCAGCCGCCCCTGCCGCCCGGGGGCGCGGCCGAGCCGCTGGCCGCCGCCCAGCCCGACATCGTGGCGGCCTACCGGCTGCAGAAGGAGCGCGACTTCGAGGACCCCTACAGCGGCCCGCCGCCCGCCGCCGCCGCCGCCCCCGACGGGCCCCGCTACGTCTCGCCCAAGCACCGGCTCATCAAGGTGGAGGCGGTGGAAAAGGTGCCCGCCAGCCCCCCCGCGCCGCCGCCGGTGCCGGCACCCCCCAGCTCGCCCCCGGCCGGCCCCGAACCGCCGGACGAGGCGCCGCAGGAGGTGAGTGACCGGACGCGGGGCCCCGGTGCTCTCCCCGCGGTATCCCGCCACTTGCGATGCCCCGAGTCACCGCGCCGGACCCTCGGCCCTCGCCGTGAGGAGCGGGACCAGGACCCCAGGGGCAGTGGAGCCCGAGCGCCTCGGTCACGGAGATGCCCTCGGTGGTCCCGCCAGACTGTTGGCATCCACAATAAGGAGCGGGGTTAGGATCCTCGAGCACCGAGGGGGGGCCACGGTTGTGTCGCGTCCCCCCACTGCGCCCCGGCAGCACATGCCGGGCACACATCAGCGGGAACGGGGGCGGCCCCGGCTTCTCCTCCGGCTCCCGCGGGAGACAGGTACGATCCTCCGCGGGAAGCGCGCTCGCAGAGGGGCACAGGACCGTCTGCGGTGTCCTCCGACGCTGGGGCCGGTGACCCTGGGCCTCCCACCGCTCCGTGCCTTGCGGATCTCCCTCTGCTCTCTTGCCCGGGCTGCCCGTGCCAGCGGCGGTGGCCGGACCCCCAGAGATGCTGTGCTGCTTTGTCAGGGAGCCTCAGCGCCTCTTTGTCTGCCGCCCCCCCCCCTCGCTGGCTTCTCCAGGGTTGAGAGCAGAGCCTGGAGCTGCCGGTGCTGGCAAGGAGGCGAGAAACATCCCCGGTAAGAGGTAGGAGCTGGGCAGAAGCTCCCCATGCGGGGACGGATTCTGAGTGGCACAGAGACCTGGTGGAGGATAAGCCCAGCGGGGGCTGCGGCCGTTGGTGCCGGGCCTCCCTCCTGGAGGAGAGACTGATGTGGGGACTGCGTAAATAAAGGCAGGAGGGGGTAATTAGTGCCCGCTAGCGCTGCTGCCTGCAAGACGGGGCTTGTCAGGCGAACTCGACGGGATTGCAGATCTGGCTGGAGGAGGGAATCGTGGATACAGTCAGTGATGCCATCCGTGGTCCTGGCACTGTCGGCCAGCACAATGAAATGAGCTCCGGGAAAAATCTGCTAGAGAATGTTTTAAGCAGATAGAAAAACTTGTTGCTGGTGGATCTTGGGAAGTTGCCTGTACTGACTGACTGCTTTTGGACATTTCTGGAGCCGCCCTGCAGAGCTCCCCTTTTGAGCTGGGTAAACTGGCTGCTGCAGGCAGCAGAGGGGCATGAAGAGGGTGGCACTGGTAGTAGGGACCAGAGGTGCCACCATGGTGCTGTGGTTTGCTGAGGCAGTCTGGATGGTTTTTCCTCTGGAACATGCGTTGCAGGATCAGAACAGGAGCATGTGGACTCAGGAGCATGTGGACTCGGGCTGTGGTGTGCAAAGGGCTAAGCCAGAGCTGTGGGAAGCAGGGACTGCTGACAGGTACAGCCAGGCTGTTTGGGCATCCAAAGGCTGGGGAGAATCTGAGAAGTTTGGAGAAAAGTCAGAAGCTGGGATACATTCAGGGAAATTGTACTAACCACACTAGGCTGAAGAAGACCCTTCATTTTTCCAAGATAGGCGGTGATTAGATTACTGATAAGTCTCCTGCATGCCAGTGTAGGGAGGAGACTTCTAATTCTTTAGGGCTCTGGTACGTGAGGGACACACAGCTCCAGAGCCTGGGTGAAACGGGAGTAAAAGTGGGAATATTTGATAATACTTGCAGCTGTCCATTAATAGAGTTATCCTGGAGGAGCCAGGGAGCATCCACCACGTGGAAAAACTCTGTTGGGCTGAAAAGCCCTTTGCAGCTCTCATCTACTGGGCTGAGCAGTGGGAAGGTTCCCCAACTGCTCTAACATCATGGTGGCTCTTCCTGGAGGTGGTACAGGAGGATGGAAGTGTCTGCTGGGGGGTTACTTCTGCTTGTGACCCTTGCTCTTGGTGATGTCAAGCTGTACTGGAACAGGGCAGGGATACTGGAGCTGGGCTGGAGCCTCTGCTGAGATGATGGTTGTGCAGGGGGCTCAGTGCTCACAGACTTAGGAAGAGGCTGTGGGCACTCTTCCCTGCAGGGACTGAGATTGCAGATCCCTTGGGTTGTGGTGATGCTGTAGAGTAAAGGAGAAGTACAATTCTTTGTGCTGACAAAGCTGCTGGAGCAGAGAGGGTTTTTGTTAATGACTGATGGGGAAAATCACTCTAATAAAATGTGCAGCCCTTGCAAGTGAGGACAATTAGGATGGAGAAAAGTGGAAAGAGTAGTCACTGGTTCCTGATTGTGTGGTTTGGCTGAGACCATGTGGTTTGTTGTGGCTGGGGGCTGACTGTGTTCCCTGGGCACCTTGTGCCAGCTCTAGCTGTCATGCCTGTTCTGGAGAATGGAACGGGCAGGAACCTCTTGGCACATCCCTGCCTGCCTGGGCTGCACGATGCTTTGCTGCTGTAGCACGAGCCGTCACATCTTTGCACCTTCCGTGGGATCTGCAGCATCCTGTGGGGATGCATTAGAGCGTGCTTTGCAGTGGCTTGTGCTGCTTTTCAAACTCTGCTGGAAATGGCGTGGACAGCACAGGTCCTCCTCAGTCTGCTTGGTCTGCCAGGCCTTTCCCCACAGCAGTGGACAATGGACTGGCCCTGTGCAGTTCACCCGAGCCAGGCAGATACTCTGCAGATGCCTTCCCTGCTGCGTTTGGATTCAGCACAAGAAGCAACGCCACCGGCATGCAGTGGGGAGTGATGCCATGAGGGACCTTCTGCTGCCTGCACCCAGGGCATGCTTGAGGATGGGCTTGGGGATCTGCCTGGGGACATCTCTGTCCTGTGCCCACCGGGACCAGGCTGCTGTTCCTGCTGGGAGATGCAGGGTCAGTGCCGCAGGGTGTGGGAACAGCGGCTCAGGAAGCTCTTGGGTGTGTGTCTTTCCTGTGAGAGCCTCCTTGAACTGAGTCATCTTACGCCGTGCCGATGCCGTGCTGTCCGTCCCGCGCGCCCTCCTGTGCCACGGGTGCAGCCCTCGGCTCCCTGCCTGGCCCAGCTGTCCCCTGTGGACCAGACCCTTCTTGGAAGGTCAGCGCTGTTTGCTTTTCGGTTTGGCTTCAGTGTCTGCCAAAAGCCAAGCTGCCAGATGTGTAAAACTGGAGGAATTTTGCACCTGACAGAGTCTGCTTGATTTAACCAATCTTCTGAGGAGACCCCAAAAGCGCTTTCTCTCCAGGGCAGGAAACTCATTTTTAAGGTGGAGGATCTCCTCAGGAATCCTCTGCAAACCTCTGTGAAGAGTGGAACATCTTGTTGTGGCAGAAGGTGGTGGCAGGTAGAATGTTCCTGGGCAAGATGGGGCAGAGGACCCCAGCTCTGCCCTGGGATTTTGGTGACTGAACTGTGAATGCTCTTGAAGAGCTGTGATCTGTCACCTTCCTTGGTGAGAACCCAGTGATGATTTGGTTCTTTGCATTAATTTTGTTTTGGTTTTCTTTTTTCCCCATATTGTTGGCATATATAATAGAGCGAGAGCAGCCTCAGTGCTGCAGCAGGGATCTGGGTGTGCATTGCTGTGGCAGATAAACATGTGAAGAACACTCCTGCTCAAGCAGGATATGTATCCAGGTGCCAGTGGTGCTTGGCTGCTCCCTGAAGGACTGGTCTGCACCAAGACTGCCCTGGCATGGTGGCTCTGCATGTCAGGCTTTTGCTTTTCACCCAGATTATTTCAGATCTAGCAAAGCTTGTGCTATGTATAAGCAGGCGATGCCTCCACAGCCGTGTGGTGGGATCGGCAGGCAGTGAGCAGCTCCCTCAGCAGCACGGAACATGAGCAAAGCATGGAAATGCCTGGCCTTTGAGCAAACTGGGGGGGCTTAGGGCACCCCTGCCAGCAGCTGTGGCCCCCTCCTGCTCTTGGGAGCAGCTGTTTGCCCTGTGGCTGCTGCTGAGAGCCCTGCATGGCTCATAAAGTCCAGTACTCAGATTAGGAAATGTCAGAGATGCAGTTTCCTGGGAAACCATAGTATGGCTCCATGTGCAAGGGCATTAGGATGTGCCCAGTAATTGTATGATCCCTGCTGTTTGCCCCATTCCTGGCACTGGCTGGAGCCTCCAGCCCTTCAGTCTTGGGGCTTGAGGTACCATTCTCCTGAGCTTGCTTGTGCATCCCGAGATTGTGATGCTCCTGGAGGTGAAAATTGCCTTCCCACCTTCTCTGTGGCTCTCTGCTGTAATATCTAACCATTTTTTTTAAAAAAAAGATTTATGTTCTCATCACCCTACAGTTGAGAGACCTTACTCCTATGAAGTAACATCCTTGAGGCAGTGGAGAAGCAAACCAGTGTGGCAAAACTCCCCCCAAACTCAAGACTTGCCTCTAATCAGAGCCATTTGCTCTGGGTCCAAGCTGAATGCAGCAAACCACATCCTCTGCCAACAGGGTCCATCTAATGAATGCTGAGTGCCTCTGCAAACTTCTGCAGGCAAAATACCCAGTTTTAGGACAGAGGCCTGTTAGGATTCTTCGCCATCCTCTGCTTTCTAGACCTGGAAGCACCTGTGTGGGGCCACTCTGTGAGCCTGCTGGAGCTCGTGTGTTCCTCCCTGGGAAGCCAGATCTAAACATGAGGAAGTACATTTGGAAATAAGGTTGGGCTTGATGATCTTGGAGGTCTTTTCCAGCCTTAATGATTCTATGACGGTGACCACTGCCTGTAGGGAAGCCTCTCTGTGCTGTCTGAAGCTGCTCTGTGCATATGGCGCAGAGGGAGGGTCCAGGACTGGCACCAGCAGCAAGACTGGTCTGTGCCTGTCTAGGAAATGTGGTTCATGGCAGGTTTGAATGCAGTCAGGTTGGGCTTGGGGCCTGAAGAACGGACAGCTAACCCCAGGGGGGTCAGCAAACTGCATTTCACAGCCCCCCAGCATGCTTGGAGTCATGAGAGCTCTGCTAAGCATTAGATTGGACGTGACACTGCCCATTCACCCACCTTGACTGTTGAGCTGCAGCACTTGTGTGTGTAGGCATGCCCATGCCTCCGTTGTCTTGAGCATGTGTGGAGATGCTGTTGCTGTCACAGGGCTGTGCTCTGCAGGTGTTGAGGTGCAGCAAGAGCCTCTGCAGCTTTCAAGGTGTGGGAGAGGCCATGGGATCTCCCAGCTGTTTGGACTGGCTTCCCTGAGATCTCACAGGCAGCAGGTGGGAAGCAGGTCCTGGTTGATCAAGCAGCTGTAAAAGCCACCAGCGACTTTTGTTTCCTGTGGGGAATTTTTCCCTGGTGGTGGCAAGCAAAGGGCTGCAGACCCCTGGGCTGAGCACTGCTCCTTTGTGTCCCCAGAGCCTGGCCTGAGTGATGCTGTGTCACCCCTTGGATGACAGAGGTGGAGCAGATTGCCTGTCTCCCTCTGCAAAGCTGGGGGCTGGCTGCTCCTGCAGCCCTGTCCTGGCTTGCTCCCCCCTGCCTGGGGTGGAGCCAGTCCTCTGCCACCGTCTGTCCTCTGCCACCTTGCTGAGGGATGAGAGCATTTGCAGTTCCCGTGTCTGAATCCTGTTCTACTCCTGTAGGGCAGCTGGGATGTGATCTGGGGATGATCAGCTACTTGCTCATACCCTGACATGGAGGGACCTGGCTTGGAGAGCTGACCCACTTCCCCTTGCATTGGCTGTCCATGGAGTTGGGACATTTAGGGAGAAGGTGGTGAGCCAGGCGTGGAGAGCCGTCTGCCTCATGTAGCTCACAGGGATGCCAAGTCTTGGGACTGCATGGAGGTGTTTACAGTTCCAGTTCCTGTTCCCTTTTCCTGCTGAGTTTTCTGTCACAGGCTATTGTTGGGCATTTTGTGCAGGAAGGAGGGAGAAATCTTTTGTTTTAAGCTGATTATTGGAGCTGCAGAGGAATGTGTGAGCAGCCGTGGTCTCCGTGGCTGGCCAGGAGCAGGGGCAGCATGGTGGTGAGGATGGAGCCTGGCACCAGGTGGGATTAGGTAGCTGCCAGACCATGCTTGGGACATTTGGTCCTTCCTGTGGGACATCTGCACGGCCCATTTTGTGGTAGCAAATCCCCCCAAGCCAGGGCTTTGCATCCTGGTGGGTGACCAGACCCTGCTAAGGTGCTTGGGTACACTTGGTTGCTGCTGGAAATACTGTCTGGCTCCACTTTGGGAGCAGGCTTTGGGGCTGGAGGTGGGATGTACAGCTCCAGGCTTCTTAGGGACTGCAGTGTTGTGTGATGGGCTGCTCTGACTGGGGAGCTGCTGAGATGCTAGAGCAGGCAGTGCTGGAGGGGATTGAGCTCTGGGACATGCCCATATCCTACTGCAGGATCCTCTCCTTTTCACTAATGAGCGCAAATCTCAGGGCCCTGTGACATGGCACTTGAGAAGCTCCTGCTTGTGTTTCCTGGAGGAAGGTTTTATCTCGTCTTACTTAACTTAGGATGTGTCTCGGGATGCTGTGGAGGCCTGGGAAGGAGTGGAGAGGAAGCCATAGGCTATTCTTAGCCCTTTTGTTAGAAAAGCTCTTCAAATGAGTGCACAGGAGCCCTGGAAAATAACCAATGAGCTCCTAGCTGTGCCAGTGCCAGCTGACACCCTTATTTTGGGATCTGTGCCCCTTCTCCACCTTGGAAAGGAAATACAGCTCTGTGCAGGAGAGCATCTGTGTGCCATGGAGGGAGAAGGCACCGCTGGCAGCCCTGTGCCACGGTGGGGACCTGGCCTGGGCATGTGTGTGGGTGCTGGCACTTGGGGCCTGATGGTGAGGGAGGGGCAGGGCTGCCTTCTGCTCTGCTTGGCTCCATCTCAGCGTTCGGGACAAAGGCTGGAGCTTTTCCATGGCCAAGTGCTGGTGCCTGGAAAGCTGTCAGCTGCCTGCAGGGCTCTGCACGGCTGCCATGATATGGGTTCGGGTTCTCGGTGGCTGCTCTGGCTGCTGCTGGAGGAGCTCACTGTGAGCTCTACCTTCCACCTCCCAAGAAAGGCAGAGAGTGCCTTAACCCTTTTCCTATTCTTCCCCTCTTCCAGCTGGCTGTCCTGGAGGACTACGCAGATCCTTTTGATGCAGCACAGGTGGCAGGTAGCCAGGCAGGGCTGGAGAAGGTGATGGAGAATGACGGATATATGGAGCCATATGAAGCCCAAAAGATGATGGCTGGTAAGGTGGAAGGCATCATGCAAAGGCCACTCTGTACACCTCTGGTCCCTGAGTTTGGGGGTCACTGTAGTCTGTTCCTTGCAGCCTGTGTCAGCATCGGCTCCCCCACATCAGCAAACCTGGGTGATGGTTGTGGTGGGGGGCAGCCATTTTGCAGGCAAATTTTCCCAGCTTTATCCTTGTGCGCTGGGTTTGCAAGAGCATGCAAGGACTGCCTGAGCACTACAGGCACATCTCTCCCTGTGATGCTATCCCCCAGGACCCCAATTGCCAGGCCGAGCCAGGAGAGACCTGACGTTCCATGCATCTGGCTTAAAACTAGGATGGATGTGGGAGCTATTTAATTCAGTTAGGACTGGGCCAGAACAAGCTGTGTCTGCTGCAGCAGCGGGGCCCCCAGTGGGCCTGTCTAGGGCTGGAAAGCTGGCAATCTGGGAGCATGTGCTCCTGAAGGAAGTGCTCAGGGTCACCATGCTGGCTCTGGCTCTGACTCTGCTTTGCAGCTCTGTGGTTTTCCTGGAGCAAGTGGTTTCTGGAAAGCTCATGTGGCTTTTTGAAGTAGGCCATTATATTTCTTGGAAAAACCAGCAAGCAATGGAGAGGCTGCTTGTGCCTGTGGGAGAGACTTTGTTTTGCTTGAGGGAAGGGTGTTTTATTAAACCAGCCACTCAGGTTGTCCAGGGGAGAAACCCAGCCTCACTGCTTACAGGAAATCAGGCTCGGGGTACTCTGTCCCCGTGGACCCCATTTTGCCAGGCTGCCCAGGAGTGGGGATGTGGTACCCTGGGGATCTTGGTGCTGCCAAGCCGCTCTCCTGCTTCTGGCAGCTGCTGGCTGTCTGCTCCTCTGCTGATGCTCCCTACCCCATTTTACCCAGGGTGACATTGAGCCCTGTCATCTAGCACAGTTTTGGGGACCATGGCTGTGTTGGGCAGGAGGCTCATGGTCTTCTCCCTCTTGTCCGGATAGAGATCCGCCAGAAGGGCTTACGGGAGGCTCCTGCCCGGCCGCTGCACCTCTACGACACTCCCTACGAGCCTGTGCTGGACATGGACAGTGACTGCCCAGCTTGCCCCAGGCCCAGGGAGTCCCGGCTGCCCGAGGATGATGAGCGGCCCCCAGAGGAATATGACCAGCCCTGGGAATGGAAGAAGGAGCGGATCTCCAAAGCCTTTGCAGGTGAGTGATGGGAGCAGCCATAAAGCAAACAACACTTTTTGTGAAGCTGGATCTTTGAGGTTTCTTCATCTTCTGGGGGTCAATAATGTTGGTTTCTGCATTTTCATAGGGAGTGCTTGTGCTCTTGCAGAAGCTGTTTGAGCAGGGAGCCAGGCTGGACAGAGTGATGGATAGAGCTGCTAGTAACCTGTCCAACACCTGTCTCCCATTGCCTCTTCCATGCTTTGATCACAGCCTTTGGTGCAAATTAACACCCTCAACCTGGTGTTGCAGGGGTAGGTTCAACCCTGGGCTCAAGCAGATCCCTTCTTCCTCAGGGCAGGAGGATACCCAAGGAGCCTTCGTCCAGCCCCCCGACCTATTTATCCGTGCTTTGGGATCAATTGTGTTTGTGTTTGGTAATGAGGAAATCCATGCTGTGCATTAGCGCTGGCTCCTTGCCGGTGCTGGCTAATTGCTACGCTCTTATCTAGGATGCATTTTAATTGCAGCATTGTGTGTCTGCTGCAGCTGCTGCTGAGGGTGCTCAGGCTGGTGGCACTGTGTGAGATGATAGCAGAGAGAGATGTGGAAATTTGGGCTTGGGGAGTGGTTCACCTTTTTGGGTTTGGACACTGCAAGCGGGAGATGTGTGCTGGGCTCAGCAGTGCCTACTTGTGCTCAGGGCTACCAGGTCCCACAGCAGCGTGTGCCGAGGATTTGCCACGTGGGGCTCCATCGTGGAGCACCGTGCTCTGCTGGCTGCCTTTGTGCTGAGGTGTCCGTGCTCTGGGTGAGCTGCCTTGTTTGATATCCCTGGGTGGAAGCGGTGTGTTCACAGGTCTGGCTCATATGTAGATGCATGTGGGTGCTGCCCAGGGCAGTAAAGGCCTGCTCCAAGTCCCAAGGGAGCCAGGTTGCTGTTCCCTGCTGGGACCTGCTGCCTGCTTTTTTTCTGACGCCAGAGCAGATCCTGCTGTTTCTCATGCGCTGTTTTTTCTCTCCAGTGATGCCAAAATATCTCTGCTGGCTCCCATCTGGGGGTCCGTGGGACCCCTGCTGATGGGCAGCTGCTGCTGGCACAAGGCTGCAACCCACTGGTGCCTGGCAGGGTTCCTGGGAGGTACCTAGGGCAAGACAGGTGCACAGGCAGGACAGATGGCAATGGGATGCTTGTCCAAGACCCCCAGACAGACAAGTATGTGGAACAGGGTTTGCAGGCTCTCCCAAACCCCAGAGAGGGTTGGCTGAAAAAGCTGATGGAGGAGCAGGGTCTCTCTGTTGGGAATATGCCCCACCTCAGGCCTGTCCCTGCTTGGTACTATGGAGGGGATGAGATGGCCAAGCTGGTGTAGGGCTCCCAGGAATTTAGTCCTCAGGTCTTTCCCCCCACAACTGCTCTCCTTCTCTCTGGGCCTCTGGTGTTACTGATGGTTTTTTCTAAACCCTTTCTTTCTCTTTCTCTCTCTTTCTCTCTCTTTCCCACCCCCTCCCCACCCCCCATCCAGTTGAAATCAAGGTCATTAAAGACCTGCCATGGCCCCCGCCGGTGGGACAGCTGGACAGCAGTGAGAGCCCCCTGGATGGGGAGGCAGGTGCCCCCATCCCTCTGCAGCACAGCCAGCACAGCTACGAAGACACCAATGGTGGGTCCTGCGTGCCAGCGGCGTGTCCGTGTCCGGGGGGGCTGCAGCCGATGCTTGCTGTCACTCTGGACCGCTGAGATGCCTCGGGGCTTACCCTGGGCACGACCCTCCTCCTCTGCCCTCCCCCAGCCCCTGCAGGTGTCATGTGCTGGACACCGGGTGTTTGTCCTGCTGCACCTTCCTGCTGCAAAGAGGCACAAGCTCTTCGGTGCCTCTTTGCTCGCAGCAGCAGAGCTGCTCTGGGGGATTATTCCATGGCACGGCAGAGTCGTTACTGTCCCTTTTGTTCTCTCCTCTTTGCCTCCAAATTCCCAACGTTTGATGGCTGCTTTTAAGGTCTTCTTAACAACTGCACTGAGTATTTAGATGATGTTTTCTTGCAATGCCCAGGTCCCTTACAGGTGTGTCAGCACCTAATTCAGATCTCAGTGCTGAGGCTGGGGCTGTTTTTTCCCTTCTTCATCATTTAGCACTGCTCCGTTTCCTCTGCTGTTTTATTACGTTGCTGCTTAGTGTCAGGAGGTCCCTGTGGATTCTCCACTCTTGCTTTTGCTATCATGAGCAGCCAAATCTCCCAGGTACACTTTGTCATCTCAGTTTTGCCTTGTTGTGAAGCCTTTTTTTGTGTGTGCTGAGTGCAGAGCCCCTGGGTAAATCCCCTTTGGATGCTGCTGGCAGTCTCACGAAAGCCAAATATTGCTGCTTCTCTTTTAACCCTTTATTAATATTTTAAGGACCTTGCTCTTATGCTGTGGTGACTTAGGATTTTGCCAAGAGCATTAGGTGGGGGGAGTTTGTGGAAAGCCATGACTGGATTGTTACCAGTGGGGAACTGGGATGTGAGCTGTGCCTTTCCCTGAGTGGCGGCGTGCCGTGCCTGCCTGTGTGTCACTAATGCTATCTACGAGGGCACTGCAGTGTGCCAGGTGCAGATGTCTGATTTCCTTATCTGCAGTTACCCAGATCCCTGCAGAGCTTCATAAGATAAAGCCAGTGTGGCCTTTGCTGCCTCTTGGGTGGGCTTGAGCACAGGCTGCAGGTGGTCCCTTATTTTGGTGCTGATGGTGGGGGCACTCAAGAGCAGAGTGGCCGCTCTGCCAGGGCTTTGTTGGGTATTTCCCAAATCCGTAGGGATGCTGCAGGCTGAGATCCTGAAGAAGAAAGGTCTTGGCAGGTGGGAACTTTCTGATCCTATTCCTGCAACGAATGCAGGTGTCAGGAAAAATTAATCTCTTTGTTATGCAGCCTCTTCTTTTCCCCCATCATTTTTAATCCTCACGGTTGCTCTGACATGCATCCTGCTCCTGATGAACACATCAGTTTGTCATTTTTCTTGGTTTTAGCAACACAGAGTCTCTTTTTCTCCCCTCTGATTTGCCTTGCCTTGTTGTGTTAAGTTTATCTTGCCAGAGTTTTGTCTCATTTTCTGTTTCCCTTGTCTGGAGGTGACTTGAATGTCTTGAAGGATGTCTTTTTCCTCCTAAGGGCTTGTTTTTAATATCCTGTTTAATCATGCACATGCCTCTCTCTCCTCCTGACAGGTGCAATGCATTTCTTCTAAGCCTGTAATGCAAGGACTTTGTGCCGCCAGCAAACACTTGGGCTGTTTGATTGTCTGGCTTTTTAACGATTGCCCCAATTTTTTGAGGTGATGTGTTGAAATTGAAGCCTGTGCTGTGTGTGATGTACAAGGGCGAGCATGGTTGGTGAAACGCCAGAGCACCGCAGAAGCAGGGCTTGTCAGGCCATAATGCCAGGCACCTCCTCCTTGAGCTGTGCTCAGGGTGGTTTATGCCTTGCTAAGCTGCAGAGGATTTTGGCTGGGTTTGCTTTTGGCTGCTTTCCCCTCCTTGCAGTGCTGGGTGGGGCTGGAGTCCTGCTGGCCTGCATAGGGCCTGGACAAGGTGTCACTCAAACAGCTGCCTTAGAGGATGCCCTGCTAGAAAGGAAAACATCCTTCTGGCTATTTTTTGCCTCCCCCTCCATCTGCCAGAAAGCATGGAGAGTTTTCCTGTCTGGGGCATTCCAGTAGTCCTGGAGCTTTTCTGGGCTCAGCTGCCTCTGGGGTGACTGTGCTGCCACTGGCAGCCCCTGGCAGCCCCACACTGTGGCAGCTCTGCCCGATCAATAAGTAATTTGTGCAAGGGGGTTGGTGCTACAGGGAGCAATAATGAACTCTTGGGAAGAAGGAGAAACAATACTGTTAATGTTGGAATCATCCTGTGTGGAAATAACAGGCAGTGGGAGGCCAAGTCCCTGGGGCACAGCTCAGTCAATCCCTTGTGCTCATGGCCATGGCTGGACTGCTGTCAGGCATGTGGCAGCATCAGAGAGGTACCTGCAGTCAAAATATCCCCTTCCAACATCGGGGAATTGTTTTTTCATCCCATGTTTATTTGTGCCAGCAGAAATGTGTCCATCAGTTCCAGACTGACTGCTTCCATTAGCTCCATCTATCCCCTTTTTTTAAAAATTTAATTTTTTTCTCTGAGATTGGCAAACCTCTTCTTGCTGCATCTCACGTAACTCTGTACCACAGCCACCAAATCTATTTGTGCATTAGCAAAACCTCCAGAGCTTTTGAAACCTCCGTGGAAATGTCTTCCATGGGCTCAGCTACTGGCTCTTCCAGGCCTGGCAAGCTGGGGACCGAGCCTGGGCTCTGCAGTGAGCAGCAGCCCAAGAGCTGCCCTGCCCTTGCTTAGCCCAGGGGATGGGGCAGTGTGAGGTGACCCAGAGTGATGTAAGTGGTTCTGGCTCTTCCTGCCAGACCAAGTTAGGATCCCAGCCTGTGACGCGTGTCTGTCTTGCAGGTCCATCGGAGGGGCTGGGGTACGGCCGCACCTCGCCCTGCAGGGAGGAGAAGGCCAGGGCTGTCCTCAGGCATGGCTCCAGCAGCCTCAAGAGCACAAAGACACTGACCACTGAGCCTGGCCCCTTTGTCGGGGAGAGGATTGACCCTGCCCTGCCCCTGGAGAGCCAGTGGTGAGTCCTGCCTGCCCAGAGTGGCTGCCTGACCCTTCCAGCTGCACTAGGGAGCCCTGTGGCCACACCATGAGGAGCCTTGGGGCAGACTTGCTTCTTCCTCTCTTCCTTGGCTCCACGTTTCAGCCTGTTTGTCTCTGCCCCTTGTCTCCCACCCCTTTTGCTCTCCCTAAATGTGGCTGCAGTCCCTGGGGAGGTGGCATTGCTGGGGGTGCTGGCATTGCTGCTGCCCCAGGGCAGAGCCCCTCCCGTGGTGCCTGCTCTGTGCCCAGCACAGCCCATCCTCTCCCCCTCCAGCTGGTACCACGGGGCCATCAGCCGGACGGACGCAGAGACGCTGCTGAGGCTGTGCAAGGAGGCCAGTTACCTGGTGCGCAACAGCGAGACCAGCAAGAACGACTTCTCCCTCTCCTTGAAGTGAGTGAGCCTGGCAGGGCTGGGGGGACAGCAGAGGTGACCAGGTGCCTTAGGTGGATGCCCCAAGTGAATTGAGCCCATGCTAACTGGCTAATGAGATGACCACGAGTGGGCAGAAATGGCTGCAGTATGAAGTCCACACTTCTGTGATGTGGCACAGGTTTCTGCTTTGGTGTCTGGCAAAGACATCTCTCAGGAAGATCTGGAAGCCCACTGCTCTTCCTTGGTAGTGCTAATAATCCCTCAGATGGATCAGATGATGTGCCTCACTTCTCAGTCAAATGTGGCTGGTTACAGCTTCCAGCTCTGTTTCCTTGTTCCCCCTTTTCTTTGTAACTTAGTTTCACGGAGAAGAAAGTTTGTATGAGGCCGCTGTTGATGGAAATGTGGGTACCCATCCTTGCCTCCCCAGCCCACAGGTCCATTGCTCAGCTGTAGAGAGAGCTTTACCCTGCTGTGGTTTGCCAGTAGGAGAACCTCATCCCCACAACATAGCTTGGTTTCTGCTTGGTTTTTTGGGGAATCTTTACATGCTCCCCAAGTTTTCCAGATTCCCTGAATGCCAAAATCGCATGAAGTATCTCTGCAGATGTCCTGACAGGGGGGCACTGCCCACAGATCCTCATCCAGCTTTCCTGGCTCTTGGGGCAGCATGAAGCCACAAAATCGAAGCTGCTACTGTCTGAAGATGATGATGGATGAGCAAATACCTTCTTGCTCTGTCTGCTGTACAGCTATATTAGCTCTGTTCCTGCCAGATGGGAAACAGGTATTCATTGAGCACTTCAGCTATCTCTGCCCAACAAGAGGCCCCACAACCCTATACTTTTCTCAGTATACTTTGAGTTTTCCCAGTGGTCTCTCTACCTGCATTTCTCCCTAGGGGTTTCAGCCTCTCTGTTTATTTCCCAGTGGCTCAATTGTGAATTAGATTACTCTGTCTCTCTCCACATTTTTTTCACTCATTGTGTTACCTTCAGCACCTAACCAGGACAGGAGCTCCACTGAAAATGCACATTCTTCCTTCTTCATTTAGAGCTTTCAGATCAGCCAACAAACCCTTCTGGAAGAGCTCCCTTCTTGCTCCCTTCTTTCCCCCTTTTTTTTTTTTTTTTTTTTTTTTTTTTTTTTTGGTCAGAATTTTTACTGATGTTTTAATTTTCTGTGTTTTTTCCTTGTCCTGGCTTATGAGCCATTTTGGAGCAACAGCTTCTGGTTGGTGAGCTGCATTTGAAGCAGCGAGAGATCTCACCTTCTGTGAGTGGCATTAGCATGTATATTGGAGAGCCTAGGAGGTGGCATTCCATCAAAAAAGGTGGCTTTCCATCACCTCTACACAAGCCAGTTACCTGTTTCTTAGTAGTTTTTCCCTTACTTCTTGCCATCATCCCTAGTCTTATGGCAAAATCCTCCTCTCAGATGGCATGTGTGGCTAGGCCATGGTGTGCAGCAGCATCCCACCTTCCCCAGCCCATCAAGGAGTTGCTTGGGCATTGCCTGTCCTTGCAGAGTTTGTGGAGAACGCACAGCCCCAGGAGCAGGATTTTTACTCCACTGCCTTTCTCTGTAGAGCCTGTTCAAGGAAGATCCCCTGGGATGCTTTTTATATAGCTGTAAGCTAGCTGTCTGCAGCTCCATTATTTTTTTTTTAATTCTTTTTTTTTTTTTTTCCTTGAGGAAGGAGGCACAGCCAAGGAGATGGTCTGAAAAGCGTTCCAATGCTGACCTAAAGTTCTTTGGTGTTGCTTTATAGGAAAATATGCACAAGAGAGAGCAGCCAGGAGCAGGTCAGGTAGCTGGAAGGATTTAACCCTGCCATGACAGTCCTGGCTGGTCCAGGCTAGGCAGCCCCAAGCTGCCTGTCATGGACAGCGTCATGTCATTGATGCTCAGATGCTTGGAGAGTGAGTCTCTCCTGGCTTGTGCCTCCATGAGAGTGGCTGAGGCCACCAAGCAAAGCTTTGTGTCCTTCCTTCCTCAGTAGAAGTAGCACCTGCCCCTTGTCCTGGCTGCCAGTGTTTTCAGCCTGTTCCCTCGGTCATCTCTCCAGGGGTACGATCTCATCACATCTCTGAGCTTGTGACAAAGACCTGTGGAACAATTTGGGCAAAACACAAGCAGTATCATCTCCCCATGGTTCCATATGGCAGCGCTTTGGTCCCTGCCACTGGGACACAAGAACGGCCAAGCTGTTGCTTTGCCTCAGCCCATGTTGGGGGGCTGTGGCTGTCTCCCAGGACAGCTGGCTCCTTGCTTCTGTCTCTAAATGGATTGCAAACCTATTCTGCTAATGCAGCTGGGCTGTCCATTATGGCCCGTCTCCAGCCGGGGGGATGGGGCCGGGCTGTGCAGCACTGGAAGCGGCTCAGCATCACTGATGAGGTCCTGTCTGCTTTTAAGTCATCAATATTTTGCCATAATGTGCAATCCAGACGCTGCAGACAGGCTGCGGCTCTCCTCGGAGACGCAAATTAATAGCAACAGGGCCATTAGTCCGTCACTTGGAATCAGTGTTTGTGGCAGGATCTGCCTGCACAGCTCGGCGTGGCTTGGTGCCCGTGCTGTGCCGGGAAATGGTCTTGCTACACTGAGCGGGTTTTATGGAGCCTGCAGCAGTGGCACGGGGAGAGGGGGAAGGAGAAAATCCTTTGGCCGTGTGCCAAAGGAGAAAAACCTGGTTTTCCACGGTGAGGCTGGAGATCTGGGAGCTGAGGGGCTCCTGTGAGAGCCAGAGCAGTTGCAAAAGGGGCTTTTGTCACATGCAGGGAGCAAAAGCCATTACCCCTCTGTGACCCTACAGCAAGTGCCCCTCTTGCTCTTGCCCAGGTGATGCCTTTCCTACCCACACGCACCCTGGATGGGCCCTACACACCCCACTGCATGGCCGTGCTCCTCAGGGGGACACAGTGCAGCACATGGTTGGCCTTGTCCCTCCTTTGCTGTGTGGGCTTTGTTGGAGTCAGCCAGGAGCAGGAAGGTGCCAGACAGGAGCCAGCGGTGTCCCCCCCAGCTGCAGGGGCAGGCTGCCCGTGTCAGGGGGTCAGGAGATGAGGGGAGGCTGGGGCCAACTGTACCCCCTAACCCTGCCTTGATCTGTCCTTGCAGGAGCAGCCAGGGCTTCATGCACATGAAACTGTCCCGGACACAGGAGAACAAGTACGTGCTGGGTCAGCACAGCCCGCCCTTTGACAGCGTGCCGGAGATCATCCATCACTACGCCAGCCGCAAGCTGCCCATCAAGGGGGCTGAGCACATGTCCTTGCTTTACCCGGTGGCCATCCGTACCCTCTAGGAATCACCCCCATGAGCCAGGCTCGAGGCTGGGTGCACCCAAAACTGGCCCATCCACAGGGCTGAGCGCCGCCGTGCCAAGGATGGGCTCCAGACCGTCAGCCCATGAGCAGCTCGCTGGGCACAGCCAGTGCTGTTGGGGATTGCTGCAGCCAGGCCCCTCGTCCTGCTCTGCCAGGGGCTCCCGGGCACTGGTTTGCATGCTGGCATGGCTGGAAGGACCCCCTGTGCGAGGAGCTGAGTGGGGCTCGCCGGCTGTCCACACCTCCACACCTGCCCCCTTGGCAGAGCTTGGGATGCCAGGACTGGAGCTGGGACCTTGGAGAGTCCAGGGAGGGGGGCAGTGTGTGCGAGTACGGGGATAAATCATCTGGAAGCAGACCTGAGGTACCTCCATGAGGGTGCCTAGCTCTGCCCATGAGAGACAAAACAGCTGTGCCCGCAGGTAAGGAGGCTGGCAGGGCGAGCAGGACCTGCCTGGGGCCAGCGAGGCACGCAGGCTGCGAGGCAGGCTGCCCTCACCTGCACCGGTGCTCAGTACTCACTGCCATCCTTTGCCAAACGTAAATAGCGACCGGCCTTGGCCATGTGTGCAGCACCACTGCCTAATAAAGCGGTGCATGGTTGTCTCCTGCTTCACGGGACTCTGTGCCCACATCCCACCACGAGTGGGGGATCGGTGTAGCAAAACAGTGAAAAGGGAAATTTTGGTACACAAAAGCTTTAAGGGAATTAATTTTCCCTGTGCCGTTGCATACACTGAGATTGGTGTGCTCTAACCCTAACCTTACCCTTCCCTCTGAGACACAGGGGACAAAGAATGCTGGTGGTCGTGTCCTTGCCATGTCTTTGAGACCCTTTGTGGGCAGTGATGAGCTGATTTCGGACTTGCCTGTTACTCCCTGTAGAAGAGGGTGCTCTTTGGGATCTTTTGCCTTCTTGTTTTCCTTCACCTCTCATGAATCTTAGGCAAAGTCCCTGAATTTCACAGAGCTCCTGATCTCCTTTGAGAATTTACTGGCTCCAGTCCTGTTGTTTGTCTTCCTGACACCTTGTCTTTGGGCCAGCTTGCTCCTCTCTTTTTTTTTAGCTGAACCTCTCTCTGGTGCTCTGTATTGTTCCATACATACCTTGCCTTTTAACCTTATTTTTGGTGTTGCTCCTATACCCGTGCACATACCTTTCTTCTATCCATGCTTCAGCCAAAGCTCCATCCTGCTATTACTCCCTAGCAGCACATTCCCTTTCCCCTCTGCTCTGTGGGTGGGGATGACAGCAGCAAATTCACTGCTGGACCAGCAAAACCTTTCCTGTTCATGGAGCAAAGCCCTTGGGCATTGGTGGGATGAGTTAGCAGTGGCTTGATGAAGGCTTTGTGAAAAAGCATCATCCTCCCCTCTGCCTGCTGCCAGGAAGAAGCTGTCCCTGCTGGTTGCTGGGTGGGGACTGAGGTGATTGATGGGACTGTGGGGACTCTGTGTGGGTGAGTGCTGTGGCCACTGCAGGAACCCTGCTCTGCCATCCACGGCTTTGGGGTATTTCAGACTCGATCTTAGCTGTCCTGGCTGCCCTGCGGTTTTGAGCTGCTGTGGGGGCCGTGGGGCATGGCCAGTGTGGTCTGTGAATGCACCCCGTGATTGGGAGCCTGCAGAAGTGTGGTGAGTTGTTCCAGGATGCCTCAGCCTCTGCCGCTCCTTAAAAGGCAGCGGATTGAGCTGGTCGGTGTCTCCTTACAGCCCACTTGGCTGCTGGCAGCTCTGGCTGCCTCTCTCCATCCCAGAGAGGCATTTTGTGAAGTGGGGATGGAGGTGACTCCACTGGGAGGGCTTTTCTCCCAGAGCCTGCAGGAAGGGCTGGAGATGCAGAAATCTGCAGCGATGCTGCTGGGTGCCCTTTCTGCACTTAAAAGGTTTCAAGTGCCACTTAGCAGCCCTGCTGTGCCCTGTTGGCTCCAGTGAACAGCTCATCATGGGGATTCTCTGCCTTCTTGGAGGCTGTGGGTGGGAAAGAAGAGGCTGCTTGCGTCCTTGCAGCTCCCCAAGTAATGTGAGGATGTTTTCTTGAGGAGCTTTGGCAGGGACCAAACTGCCTGGGAGCCAGTGTTGGCTGTGCAGCCTTATGGTGAAATCCTGCTCAAGCAGCCTGGCTCCATCTCAGGTGCATCCCTGCTGAGCACAGGGATGAGAAGAATGAGACGTGTTGCACCAGCTCCCCAGAACCAGTCATGGACCAGCAGGACTGCCCTGCAGCTGGGCTGTGTGTCCAAGTGCTTCAGCAGAGTGGCTCTTAATCGTTGCTGTGGGAATTACATCCTGCCTGAGCCCTTTCTTCTCCAGGCTAAAGAAGTGAAAATCCCTTGTTCTGGCCCCCACCATCCTCAGCAGGGCTCTCTGACTCTCTTCCTCTCTTCATGTACTTGGAAACAGTATCCAGGTGGATTGGTCTCACCAATGCCAAATAAAGGGAAACAACCCCTTCCTTTGTCCTGACCACCAAAAATATATGACTCCAGTTCTAGCATCCTTGGTGGTGGGAAGTGAACAGCTCCTCAGAAAATCTGAACTGAATTTCTCTTGAAAGGGTATTTTAGTGCTGCCTTTGCCATCCTGTGACTGAAGTGAGCATTGTTTGGGAATGGGGTGGGTGAGGGCAGACATCCAGCAGGGCTAGAGAGGTGACAGGGATCCCCATTCATGAGGATGCTAATCCCCAGGAGGGACAAGAGCATAAACAACCTTATGTGGCTTTAAGGTCAACCCTGTTGGGAGCATAAAGTTAGACCAAAGACCTTTGTTTGTAATAATTCCTAATCCACTTGTCCCAGCAATCCCCCATGTCCTCCCAACTGCCTGTGCTCTGTGTCCCTCCTCCCGGGTGTGGAACAGCTCTGTCATTCATTGCCTGATCGCTGGTCCCTCACTAAGCCCTCTGTAATCGCTGGGCTGCTTTAGCATACTGCAGGTCCTGATAATGGAGGAAGGAAGTTTGTTTTGTAATTGGATTAGCACTGCTGGGAACAGCTCGTGCATGGTGTTGGGGCTGAGCTGCTGCAGCCCTGGCCTTGTGCCACTCTGCCTGGTTGTGGGTCAGCTGGGGCTGAGTTACCCCTGCACAGGACTGCACTGACCAAAATGATGCTCACAGGGCTGTCTCCCATCAAGACAGGCTTAAGGAATTCGGGCTGTTAAGCCTGGAGAGAACAAGACTCCAGGGAGACCTTAAAGCCCCTTCTGGTGCCCTCAGGGTCTCCAAGAGAGCTGGAGAGGGACTTTGGACAAGGGCCTGGAGTGACAGGACAAGGGGAATGGTTTTAAACTGAAAGAGAGCAGGTTTAGATGAGATAAGAAGAAATTCTTGGCTGAGAGGGTGGTGAGGAAGCTATGGCTGCCCCATCCCTGGAAGTGTTCCAGGCCAGGATGGATGGGGCTTGGAGCAACCTGGGATAGTGGAAAGTGTCCCTGCTCATGGCAGGGGATTGGAACAAGATGAGTTTTAAGGTCCTTTCCAACCCAAACCACTCTATGATTCTATGAAAATGTATAGTTTTGCAGAATGGAGGCAATCAAGAGGGATAAAAGACTGATAGAGGATGGAATTGGAGCTTAGCCACCTGGGAAGCTGGGGTGTGTTCACTGAATTCCATCCCTGATGTCTCCCACCTGCTAGAAGTGAAGCCCTTTGGTTGGTGCCAAGCCTCACGTCTCCCATCCCAGCACAAGTCATCAAGGCTTTTAAGTACCTCAGAGGTTGGAGAGAACCAGCAACTGATCCTTGTGGGACAGGGTTAAACCCTCACATTGTCATCCATACCCCCTTCCTGCCCCTCTGGCCTGGGGAAGTTCCTTGAAGCCCAAGCCTAGTGATTAGTTTGAAACCCCAGCCCCAGCAGGGATGCTTAAATTACTTGAGTATCCCTGAGATTGCTGTGCCCTATGTTTTGCCTCCAACCACAGCAATCTACAGGAGGATCAGATAACAGCTCAGCTGCCAGCCTTTAGAGAAAAGGAGAGAAATTTGCTCCTGGATCCCTTCAGGCGGCCAGTGGAAATGTATGTGCAGGATAGCACATACATAGCACACATGTGCTCTGGCACAGACATGGCCCAGCTGAATGCCTCCTCTCTAACCTTTTTCTAAAGACCAAATGTTTGGCCCAAAGGACAAGTTTCAACTTCTGACTTGGAGACCACCTTCACTCAGTCCCTTCAGTATGGTTTCCAGCATTCTTCCAAACCACTTATTTGGGGTGTGTTCACTGAATTCCATGGCCTGTTTGGAAATTATCCCAAGAGATCTCTGCTTGGATGCCTCCACCTAATTTTGAGTCTACCTGTGAGCAGTTCTCTTCTTTCCCTTGCACAATTTTGGAGGCCTGTCTCCAAACCAGCATGCTCAGGCACATAGAAGGGGAGATTGTTTTAAGCTAAAGGAGCATCGATTTCCATTAGAAACAAGAAGTATTTTACAGTGGGTAAACCTCTGATACAGGTTGCTTAGAGTGGAGGTCCCATGTGTGGAAACATTCAAGGCCAGGTAGGACAGGGCTTGGAGCAACATGATCTAATTGAAGATGTCCCTGCTCACAATAGGAGGTTGGACCTTCTGACCCAAACCTAGGATTCTATGATCTTCCAGGTGAGACCATCCCAGTGTCTCGCTAGTGGTGTGGCTGTGTCCCTCCCCAAAACATCCCAGGCATGATGCAGGGCCGTCAGGTCACCTTTTGACAGACTCACAGATTGCTTGGGATGTAGAGTGGAAGCATCTGTCTCCTGTGGTTTGGCGTAGGGATGGGATGGGGTCTCTCATGGCAATGCCGGGGGGACACAGTGACCCCTCTGCTCTGCCCTCCATTAACACCGCAGCTCGGGGGCCTGCGTGTGCCGGGCCAGGGACAGCAGCGACGGGCCATCCCTCCCCGACGGCAACAGCTCATTTCCATTTAGACAGAGGAATTTCAATCTCAGTTTCACAGCCCTTTGCCACGGTGCGACTCAAGACCCAAATTTCCAGTTTTCTTCCCCATGCAAGGCCAGATGCTCTCTGGGCTCGGGGACAGCAGCGCGTTCGGGGCTGGCCGCCTGGCCCACGAACAGCTGGGGACGAGAACACGAGTTCTCCGTGGCTCCGCGAGTCCCCACGGCATCTCCGCACCCGAAGGTGCCGCACTGCCCTTTGCACGCTCAGCGGCCCTCGCTGGGTCCCTGTTCTGAGGCAGCGGGGAGCCGCGCGGAGGGCGGCGGGGCGGACACCGCACACCGCACAGCCAGCACACGCCGTCACTCACCGGGCGGCCGCAGGCCGGGGCCCGGCTGGAGCGCGTCTGCCGCCTGCCGGCC
>VZUI01088586.1:0-37643 GCA_013401135.1 Cettia cetti | reverse complement strand
GAGTAACGGCCGCCGCTCTCCGCGGGGGGGGCGGCACCGGGGCCGCGGGGCGTCGCTTTGTGCTCCGCGGGGCTGGCACGGGGGCTCGATCGTGGGACGGGGCTCGGTCGCGGCCGAACCCCCCCAGGTGCGCCTCGTTGCCCCGGCGGGGCGGCTCGACGGCGGCACCGGCGCGGGGGGGGGGCTCGGCTTTGAGGGACCTGGGGGTTTGCGGACAGCGGGGCGGTCCGGTCTGCGGGGGTCGGGGGCCCCGGGGCCGTTCCCGGGGTGCAGCCGCTCGGCGGCCGGAGCCGCTCGGCGGGCAGCAGTTTCGGAAGGCGGCGGGTCCGACCCCGTCCATCGGCCGAACAGAGACTGGATCCCCCCGCGAACCGTCCCGACCCCCAACCCCTCCCGGGCGCGGGGGAGCCTGGCGGGAATCGGGGGGCGTTTTCCGAGTCCCTTCCTGGACCCTTACTGCGGAAAAGTACCTGAGCGGGAGCCTTGCGGCTTCCAGAAAAAAATGGAGAAGGAGCTGGATTTGGATGTGTTTCAGTTTTGGGATCCCGGGGCGGTCAGCGGGAACGGAGGCGCCGTCCCGGAGCTGCTGCTTGCCTTTGTGTGCCCACGCTGGAGGGGCTCCCGGAGCCGCCGCATCCCGCGCTGTGCCCGGCCCTGGGAGCCGCTCGTCCTCCCCCGGCGGAGGTGCCGGGAGCGCGGTGAGACGGCGGCGACACCTGCGAGGGATGGCGGGTGACCGCCGGGCCGCTGCGGTGGCCCGGAGGGATTGATTGCAGTTTGGCTGTGGTTTTTGTGTGTTCTGGGGCCGGGAGACGTGGAGGTGGCCGCCGGCCTCGTGTGAGGACGGAGCAGAGGCTGTTCAGGCGGCGGCGGGGAGCTCCGCGGCTGCCTCGCCGCTCCTTCTGTGCCCGGATCGCTGAGTTACCGCCCCGTGCCCTGCAGCACGGCTGGCCGCGGCAGCTCCCTCCGGGGCAATGTTTGAACCCGGGCAGTTCAGTGAACCCAGCGGCTCGCCGGGATAAACGGGCGGGCTCGGAGGCTGCCAGGTCCCGGCCACGGAGAGGCTGGGACCGCGCACAGGTGGCGGCGGTGCTTCGCTCCCGCTGGAGCTCTCCGGGTGCCCACAAGCTGGGCGGCAGCGCAGAGGAGCGGGGCGCAGGGACAGCCCCCCCGCGTGGGCCCTGCAGCCCCCTGCTCTGGCTAGCAGCCATCTTCCCCACTCAGGAGCACTTCCTCCCTTAATCCCTGTGCTGGCTGGCATGCACTGCTGCCTTTTCCTTGTGTTGCTCCGAGAGGATTAAAATAAATCGCCCCTGCCCCGGCAGGGTGCAGGCACGAGTGGTGCCGCGGTGAGGGCGGGCGGCGGGAGCATCGTCTGGGCTGCTCTGCACACGAGGTGCTGCCCTGGCCGTGCGGGAGGGGTCATTCCAGATGTCAGCTGGAGCTCCCTCTTTATTTACCCACCTCAAAACACAACCTGAGCCAGGAGCTGTATTGTCTCCAGCCCCAGGTGGAGCCCCCCCAAGTCCTGGCTGCTGGAAGGGGCCACTCACAGATGCTCATCCCATCCTGAAAATCTTTCTTCCCGTTTTGGGGACCTTCTGCTTCTGGGCGTGATGGTAAATGTGTGTCCTTCCCCTCCTGATGGCTTTCCTTGGAGGAGTGCAATGTAGTGAAGACCCCATCCAGCTCCCTCCTGGGTTGGGTAATGGTTCTCTGTCCCTTCCAGGGGATGGCAGGCTGTGATTGTGGCCCAGTGTCCCTATCCTTGGCCAGTCTTCTCCCAAAGCAGCCAGGGGGACCAGCCCAGGATAGATTTTCGGGTACCAATGGTTGTTCTTAGATCTGCAAATCAAGCCTTCAGGTAGAGAGGGATCCCTGAGTGTGAGGATGCTTCTAGAACTGAGATGGTTTTGTGGAGATCTGTGTGTGAGGCTGGGCCTTTCCCTGTCCTTCCTGCCCCGTGTCCCAGGCTCTCCCACCACTGGATGCCAGCCCACAGCTCGGTCCTGGGCTCGGTAGCCCTAAGTCCTGGCAGCCAGCTGGGAAGGGTTAACATGCTCTGTATGCTGCACAGTTGGATATTTATTTTTCCAAGCATGTGTCTGCTTTAGGCATTATAGTTTTTCCCTACAGTTCCATTTGCAGTTGTGTTTGCTTTTTATTTCAGCAAATACTTGGTTCTTGACCTGAGCCACAGGTTGGGACATGGAGCACGGGGCAAAGGAAGGGCTTCCCTCCTGTCACCCGTGGATTGTGCCTTTGGCATGTCCTTCCTCCCCAAGGGCAGCTGGAGGGCTGCTTTTGTTGTGCCTCAGAGGAGAAAGAGTCTCTTCCCATGTGCTTTGGACCTGGGGGCATCTGTGCCAGGTGGGGTGATCTGCTGGCAGTCACCATCCCCTCCTGAGGGACAGGGACTGTGCCTGGTTGGGCACAGTCCCCCGCCTCGGGCTCCTGGTGCTGTGCATACCCAGGAGTTGAGCTCAGACTCCTCTCCCTGTTGGATTTGGCCTGTCCCTGTTCTTTTCCTGCCTGCTGTGTTACCCGCTGGCTGCTGGTGCCAAGGCAGCCCGGACGTTCTGACGTGGTGAGTGCCACGGGCCCTGTCTGCCCCAGCAGGGAGGCAGAGGAAAGGAACCAGAGCCCTCAGCCCCCCCAAGCCCGTGGCAGCAGCCACCTCCCAGCACATCCAGCACCGTGGGCACACAGGGATCAGCTCGGGGCTCCCCTGCAGATGTCACAGCATTTCCAGGCTCTGACCCTGGCTGGACACCCTGCTCCAGCACCACCTCCTGTGTGTGGCGCCTCAGATGCATTCCAGAGATGAGCCACAGGACAGGAAGGGGCTTCCCCACTCAGAACCACTCAGCCCAGAACCATGAGGTGCATCTGCTGTCCAAGTGGGGAGGCCCTGTCTGTGCCACGTCCCTGGGACAGCTCAGCCCTGTGACTCAGGGGTGTGGGAGATGCGAGGAGTGAAAGGGCAGCCCTCAGGGTCCCTGAGGACAGTGGGGGGACAGGTTGCACAAGACTCCTCATGGACACAGTGGCGTGCAAAGGCAGTGTGAGAACATCTTCGCTGGTACACAGGGAGCATGTGCCCCTGGAGGGTGCACGGATGGGCACAGGGTTGTCCATCACCACTCCAAAATAGCTCCGTGGGTGTAATGGCCGGTGGTAATTGCAGTTTTGGAGGCAGGTCTCTGAGGGGCATTTAGCCCTGGCTCCTCTCTGCTTCCATTTTTAGTTGTTTGAATCCACCCCGGAGCAGTAAATTGCAGTGTGCTGGGGCCACGGGGAGTGGGGATGGTGCCCAGTGCCCGGCAGGAGCCAGAGACCCACCCTGCCCGAGCTGCCGTCCTCCAGAGCAAATGGTTTCCTGTTGGGATTTATATAAAAGCTGGATAAACAGGGAGAAGAGCCATGCTGTTGTTTGCACAGGTAGGAGCACTCTCCCCACTTCCTTGCCTCCTTCCCGTGTGGACACCAAGGAGTCATGGGGGCAGGTGTCTTGGAGTTCCAAAAGTCTTCCCTTTTCCCTTGGGAAGGAGGAACAGGTCTGTGCTGCCTCTTCAGCATCTTCTGAGCACTGAGATTCGCTGCTGAAGCTGTCCAGGAGGAGCAGGCAGGATGCTGTCCTCCAGCAAAGCCATGGCTGCTGCACCCTCCCTCACTGCCCTGGGAAGCCGACCATCTCTGTGTGCTCTTGCTGGGTCCTGGCACACTTCCCTCTGTTCCTCCCTTCCTCCCTCCCTCCCTCGCAGTGACCCTCTCAGGCACAGGACAGCTCTGTGCTGCCGAGCGATCCCTACGCCATGGAAATATCCTGCTGTCAAGCCCTGAATCAGCTGGAAGGCACCCGCTCCGAGGTGTATCTGGAGAAGGGCTCTGCTGTGTGCGAGCCAGCACTGACTCATTTTTCAGGAACTGGAGGCACTGGGCTCCCCTCCATCCCTCCATCCCTCCCCTCGGCACGGGGCCGGCTCGGGAGGCCCACGCAGACGCTCCGCATTAGGGCATGTTCCGGGGAGCATGTGCTGTCGATAAACAAAGCCACCGAGAGACAGAAAATAATTTCCAGAAATACCAAAGGCTTTCCCCGCCCCCCCTCAAAGAATTCCACCTCCCCTTTCCAAACCCTGATAAATCCTGAACATTCAATAACTATTTCCAAGCACTACCCAGTGCCTGGGAGCGCTGGTGTTGGAGATAACACCAGTGTTTGCTGGGTGCCCTTTTCCCTGCCCGACTCCTTGTGTCAATAGTTTGGATCCCAAATATTCCTGTGCCAGCCAGAGCCAGAGCAGTTGGGCAGGAAGGAGGCAGCTGGAGCTCCCACATCTACACCCCAGCTGGGCGTCCTTTGGGTGCAGAGGCTCTTTGGAGGACCTAACCCCTCTGGGGTTTGTGGCTGCTCAGCCCATCCCTGGGGAAAGCCACCGCTGCAGGCACAGGGAGCGCAGGGTCTCACCCTGGAGCAGGAGAGGCAGAGGCCAGAGCTCCATGGACCGAGTGCGTGGGGAGGATGAGTAGCAGTTTATTACTCACTACGATTATTACTCACTGTTTTTAACAGTGTGTGCTTCAGCCTGACGCCTTTCGGCGAAGGGAAGCGCCTGTTCCCGCGGCAGGTTGGGAACGGCACGGACGCGGCAGCAGGGACAGGAACCCGGTGAGCTTGGGATGCTCGGCAGGGGCTGTGGGGCCTGGGGGCACAGCTGTACCCCGGGAGGTGCCTTGGGGAAGGGTTTGTGGGGTGGTGTCGTCCTGTCCGCGTCCCGGTCCTTGTGATTGTCCCCGAGCTGCCGCTGGCAGCAGCGCCCTGGCCGGGCTGCGCGGGTTGTGCAAGGGCCGGGCAGGATCTCATCTCAGAGCCCGGCGGGACCGTCGGCCATGGCCAGCGCCGGGCCCTCATCCCGGGCTGTGCCGAGGTGCAGATGTGGCGCGGGGGTGGAGCACAGGGGCTTGTTCCCATCCACACGGCTCGGAGCAGTTGGCCGGGGGCGGCTGGGCCCGGGCTCCAGCGTCCCCCTGGAACGTGTCTTGGAAGGGCTCCATGCTCCTGGCATGGACAGAAGGAGAGATGGTCAGAGGGAAGGAGGAATGAGGGCCATGGAGGGCACACCCCCCACAGCATCCTGAGGCAGGATTGGGCTCTGCCGAGCCTCCTGTGCCAGAACCCAGCTCCAGAGCCGTCCTGCACGGAGCAGTCCCCTGGAAAGGGGCGGGGACCTGAGGGGATGGGTGGGCTGGAGAGCCCAGCGTGAGAGCTGGCAGGGATGAGAGCGAGTTGCAGAATTGGCCGTGGATGCCGGGGGATTTCTCCCCACACAGCCACTTCAAAAACAGCTGTTGGTGGAAAGAGATCTGCTGCAGCTGGCTGACCCTCTGGCTCCAGGAAAGCCTCTCCATGGGGGTGGCTGCTCTGTGCCCTATAGATCCCACAGGGAATGGAGGGGGCTGGAGTTTGCAGTGAGAGCTGCGTGGCTAGGGGTGGCACAGACACCGGGTTTTGCTCTGGATAAGGGATTTCCCTCGGTGAAGCCATGGGTCAGCAGCACCTGACAAAGCGCAGGAAGAGGAGAGCAGGAATCTCCCTTTCTTTAACTGGCGTTAATGTTTCTCTCACCATTCTGGGAAATCTTGCTGCATTTGGTTCTGCTTTGCCAGCGGTTTTACTCTTGACACATCAGCGCTTTTACACAGGGAAACATAACCCTGCCAGTCAGTCCCAGGTCCTGTCAGGCTGCTGAGGGCTCTGTGGAGACCTGCCACCACAGTCTGGGGACATCCCTTGGTCCAGGGACATCCTGCTTTCTGGGCGGGATGCGGGAGGAACATCTCCTGTGATGGATGTGGGAGAGCTGACCCTGCCCTGACTCTGCTTTGCTCCTTCACAGCTTGTAGGGGCCGAGAGCCCTGCGGAGACCCCCCTGCGCCCGCCCGGGGCCAGCCCGGGGCCCCCATGGAGTGGCAGTTGCCCAGCCCAGTCGCCACGCAGTAGCTGCAGCAGTGGGATGTTGACCTGGCGGTGCCTCATCCTTTGGGCTGTGCTGGTCGCAGCCGCGCTCTCCGCTGCCCGGCCGGCCCCCACCCTGCCCGACCAAGGTAAGAGGCAGCCCCTGCTCCCTTGTCCTGTGGGTTCCTCTTGGGTGACACGAGCTGCTCTTCCCTGCAGCAGAGGCAGAGGCTGGTGTGTGCTCCAGCTGTGGGGCCACCAGCATGTCCCCAGTGCCACCTGTGGTGTCACCTGGCTGCCTGGGAGCTGGTGCCTCTGGGGACATGGCACATGTTGTCCCCAGCGTGGTTTGTGTGGGCACGAAAGTGGGTATGTGGCTCCAGGGGTGCCTGGGGACATTTTAAACCTGGAGAAATTTGTGGCAAACCCTGACCTGTTGGTTTGGAGAAGGATGCAGAGCCCTGGGGGCTGCGTCCCCCACTAGGGTCAGTGCATGTGACAGCACTTGCACCCCTGTCAGGATCTGGGATGTGTGTGAGGCTGCTCTCACCCTGCTTGGCCCCACTGGGGTGATCCTGGGCTCAGCTGGTGGGGATGAAGGTTTGGGTGCAGGGTACTGGTTCATCTTGTGCCAGCTGGCAGTGCTAGGGATGAATGCACCCCACAGAAACCCTTGGGATGCTCCAGTGTTGCTCCCAGCTGGGAATGCCCAAGATGGGGGCTCAAAGCCAGTGCTGGCTCAGGTGATTTGTGCAGTCCAAATCTCTGCTACAGTGGGGCTGGAAAGCGCAGCCCTGACCGGGACATCCCCTCCCTTGTTATCGCTGCTGTCCCCCAGGAGCAGTGCAGGGCAGGTGGCAGTGGCCAGGGGTGATCCTGCCTTAGCCTGGCTCAGCTCTGGAGGGTGGGGGCACCCCAAGGCTTAGGGATGGGCCAAGTGGGTCGCCTGGCCCTGGGCAGAGCCGGCCCTGGCGGGGAGCCCTGCTCCGGCGCGTCAGAGCCTTGGCCCTCGGCGAGGCAGAGAATAACCAGAGCCGGCAGCACCGCGCGGGACTGACTCGCTCCTTTTGGTTCTAATTACCCAAGAATGTCTGGGCTGTGGGCACTGCTTTGCTTTTTAAGACTCGCTCCCCCTTCCCCCTTCCACCCACCAGAGCGCTGGGCGGCAGATCGCTGCTGTGGCTGGCACGGGCACGGAGCTGCGTGGTGCCCGGGGGCCCCTCGGGGCTCGGGGTGGGAGCTGGCAGCCTGCAGGTGACCCCTGCTGCAGCCGCACCAGCCCTGCTGGGAGGTGACTGGCTGATGCTGCTGGATGCCAGGGTTGGCACCTCTGAGTGGAGCAGCAGGTAGCCTGGTCACAGGTCACACCCTGTGAGGGGACACCCCGGGAGACAGCTGGAGCCACGCGTGGTCCCTGGGGAGCTGCAGCTCCGGAGAGGAGCCCGGGCAGAGCCTCACTGTCAGGGACCATTGCTGAGATTTTTCCACTGGCGTGCCTGCTCCCCGCATCTGTAAACAATGCGGTTGACAGTGGTAAACATGTTTTTCTCGGGAGATTGCTCTTCCTGGAAGAGGTTTCCTGGCAGTGTTTGGGGTAAGGATGGCTCTGTGCTGCCAGGAGAGCACCACCTGCAGCCCCAGCCCTGGCTGATTGAGCATAGGTGAATTTTGGGGTGTGTGAGGAGCCCTGCAGCCCCTGGAGGGTTTGGGAGCAGCGTCAGGCAGTGGCAGTGGAGGAGGAGAGGCTGGAGAGGAGGGAGCTGGTTCCTCGCCAGCCTCATGCCAGGGCTAACAATAACCTCTGGAAACATTTCCCGACACGGTTCTCACCAGGGCGGCCCAATTAGTGCCACAGCAGGAGCCCGGCTGGGGCAGAATCCGTCCCTTGGCTCGGGAGCCGACTGGTGGGAACAAAATGTTCCCAGCAGGACGTGTGGGATGGGAAGAAGCAGCGCTGGGCCAGGACCTGCAGCCAGGGCTGAGCCACCAGCATCTTTCAGGGGCCGGCTCTGTCCCTGCCCCAGGGGTTTTGTGGTCCCATGGGGTGTGGATGGGGTTCAGCTCCCATGCTGAGGGCCATCGTGCCCCGGGGGCCAAGGTCTGTGTCCTTTCCCCCATGGCACTGGGACTCAGGAGCGTCCCCCTATCACCCTGGGGGCAGCAGCGGCCGCGCTCGGTCCCCTCTGTGGTGGAGGCAGCAGCTTTCCCGGACTTTGTTCTGGATGTTTATGGGGTTTCAGTTTACTCTCGGTTCTGAGGCAGCTAAGCTCCCTTCTCAGGGAGGAGTAATCCCCCGCGGCCGGTCAGCGGCCTGGCCTCATGTGGAGGGGGGTTCAGCTCTGGCCCCCCTCTCCTTGTGGTGTGGGAGGGAGTTTTGGGAGCTCTGCTTGTCAGGGGCTCCCTCCCAGTACCAAAAAATCTGGAGCAAATAAAATATTAACAGGCACTTACTGCATTTTATAGTTACCTAAATTTGGAGGTGGTGAAAAAGCCCTGGTTAAGGGAAAAGCCAAGAAATTTCCATGCGCAGCCTCTGTCCCTCCCTCGCACAAAGCCGCTCTTTGTCTCCAGGTTAAATAGAAACCTGCAGAAAATTGCCAAGGTTTTTTTTCCCCTCTCTCCCTGTCTGCCATTGTCCCAGCCGCTGCTCAGGCTTCTCCTCACAGGGGGCTGCCATGGCGCTGCAGGCGGTGCCGAGAGGCCGAGCAGATTTTCACGGGGAGCCGTGTCCTGGGGCAGGGGAGGTCCTGCCTTGGGCAGCTGGTTTTGGGACACACTGAGCCCCCAGTGCTGCAGATACTTCCCCAGGGGATGCATTTGCACTCCAAAGCACAGGGGATTTGGCTGCAGCCCCCTCCCTGTGGGGCAGGGCCCGAGGGCTGCCCCATTTCCCAGGGCTGCTGGTGCCCAGCTGGCCACAAGCTTAACCCCCCCGCCCCCCCGGCCATCTGCAGGGCCAGCAGGGGCCCTGGCTCCCGGGGCTTTGTTGTCCCCAGCTCCTCCAGGGGTTCTTGCTCTGGAGCCAGCAGGAGTCAAAAGTCCAGGGCAGGCAATGTGCTCAGCCCAGGTAGCTTGGGGGAGCCCACGAGGGTCTTTGGTGTGTCCCCGCTGTTCCCCAGGGCACTGCTGACCCTTGGCTCTGTCCCCCTCCCCATTTCCCTGCTGTCCAGTCCCTCCTTGTTCTTGCAGCTCTCGGTGTCTCCCAGCCAGTGCCTTGGAGAGCCCCAGGGGATCCCATTTGGCGTAGCTGACTCCTTGCTGGAGCCCCAAGCAGCGCAGGGATTCCCTGCAAAGCCTGCAGCCTCTCTGCTGCTGATGGCAGCAGCCCAGGACTGTTCCCGGAGCTCGGGGGGCCCAGCAGCACCCCCAGACCCCAGTGCTGCAGCTGCCCAGTCCCGGCTGCCGGGACATGGCTGTGTTCTCACGCCGCCGTCCCCTCCCGGCCTGTCGGGCCGGCATTGTTCCATCCTCCCGCCTTTCCACTCGGATGCTGTCACTCTGGCCCTTAATTGAGGAGGAAAAAAAGAAATATGAGTCTTCGGGAAAAGCAGCCGTTCTCTGTCAGAGCCTGGGCTGTGGAGCTGCCCCGGGGTGAGCGGAGCCACGCGGGGGGACAGGAGGGTCCCCGAGTGTCTGCGGGCTGCCAGGTTGGGAGCCCCCCGTGTGCAACGGTCTGGGGCTGTGCAGGAGGGAGGAGAGCAGAGGAACGGACACTCAGTGAGCCAGGGCCGGGCAGAGCCTGCCAAAACCTGCGGATTGGGGTGTTCTCTTGTGACCCCCTGCGCCGCAAGCCGCTGCCTCCAGGGCTCTGAGCTGCTGCGGAGCTCCGAGCGCGGCCACGGGGGCCCCGAGGGAAACGGGGTGGGTTTATCCTGACAGCTTTGCAAACTCCCAGCACGCCTGTTAATTAAGTGCTGCTTCATTTGCAGTGCAGGCTGGGAGAGCGGGAGGGCCTGGAGCGGGACATAAATCCCCCTCTCCCTGCGGAGGATGCAGCGGAGGGTGTGGAGAAGCCCGCGGCGCCCCGGGCTGGCTCGGACAGGAGGAGCCGGGGGTGCCTTGAACCCGTGATGTTCATCTGTTGGCATCTCCCTGCTGCAGGCGATCCAGGGATGTGCAGGGCTCTGGGAGCAGCTGGGGTGCCGGGATGCTGCCCCTCGGGACATGCCCCCGGCGCAGCCCGGGCTGGGGGGGACGCGGCAGCGTGAGGAGCTTTTTAAATCAAAAAGAAGCCAATCCCCACGTCCCGGTGAGCGCTTCCTGTTGGGATTAGTGGGGCTGCCGGGCATGTGTGTGCTTTTTCTTCAGGAAATACCTTCGGAAAGCCCCGCTGGGGTCTCCAGGGCAACCGGCGCCTGCGGCTCCGCGCCCCCCGCCCGCATTGTCCCCGCGCCGCTTTGTTGGCCCCTTTATTGCCATCGTCACCATCGCCATGGCCAACGCAGCCGGTGGCTTTCCCTGCTTGGAGGGTGCACCCCGGGCTCCCCGCTGCATGTGCCCAGCCTGGGGGGCACGGCCAGCACAGAGAGAGGGGGGCACAATGGACACGTGCAGCACGTGCAGCTCCTGCCGCAGGGCTGCCCCATGTTCCTGCCTTCTGTCCCCATGGGGGGCTAGCCCCAGGGGAGCCGGTGACACTTATATGCCCTTGGTGACACTCTCCATCTGGCTGATGCTCCCTGGGCTCAGCTCTGCTCTCGGTTCCATTTCAAAGCTGGAATAAAGTAATAAACCCATGGGGGCTGCCCCGGCCACAGCACTGTGCAGCTACCGGGGGTGCTCCATCGGCTGGAGCTGCCCCTTGCCTCACTGGGGACCTTGGGGCTCCCCACAGGCAAGAGCTCCCTTGTCCTCTGGGATGGGACAAGGCCTGTGGGACTGGTGTTCCTGTCCTCTCCTCACTGTCACCCTGTTTGCTCTAACGGGCTGTGACCAACCCCACAGCTCCCAGCTGAGGTGAGGACTCCCATGAACCGACCTTTGTGCAGTGCTGGGAGCACCCAGAGCCTCAGGGATGGGAGCCAAGTGTTTGGCTGATGAACCTTTGGAGAGGTGGCCCATGTGGGCCTGGCTTGTGCCCATGTGGAGCAGCCAGCCAGGAGGCTCTGCCATGAAGCTCTGCCTTGGGGCTCTGCCGTGGGGCTCTGCCGTGGGGCTCTGCCGTGGGGCTCTGCCTCGGGGCTCTGCCGTGGGGCTCTCCATGGATCTCTGCCGTGGGGCTCTCCATGGATCTCTGCCATGGGGCTCTGCCGTGGGGCTCTGCCGTGGGGCTCTCTGTGGGGCTCTGCCGTGGGGCTCTGCCGTGGGGCTGCACAAGCTGCTGTGGTTTAAGGTACAGGAAAGCAGAGCGTGAGACAGGGACGTGTCAGGCTAATGAAGCCAGCAATCATTCACCAAAGCGGCAGTGCCACGGCTCACACCAGCGGCTCTCAGTGCCCCCGCTGCCACCGCGGTGCCATCTGCACCATCCCGGCAGGCACAGTGCTCTCTGCCTGCCAGGGCCACAGCGCTGCTGAAGCGCCGCTCCCGCGGGAGGCTGAGCAAACCTGGACATGCTCATTAGCCTGTGAATTCCTTCTCGGGCCGTTCCCACCATGCCGCGTTTTCCGCCTCAGCCCAAGTGCCAGGGAAGTGCCGTGGGTGACCGAGGGGCAGGGCCCCACCGTGCCCTCGGCCTCTCCTCTCTGTCCATCACCTCCACACCTCCGTGCCTCCCAGTCATGCTGTTGATGCAAACCAGCCCCTGGCTCTGTGGGGCTGGAGGAGGGGGCTGCAGGCTTGGAAAGGGGATCTGGCCCCACGCCCAAGGGTCTGAAGAAGCAGTGGCGCTTGCATAGCGTACCCAAGGACCTGTGGCCATTGGGAAGGGACCCTCCTGAACCTGGAACGCTGCTTCCTCAAGCCCTGGCATCAGGCTGGGGTCCCCTAAATTTTCCCCTCCTCCAAAGACCTTTTCCATCCCCAGGTGCAGCTGGGGGTGCTGTTGGAGCTCGAGGCCGGGAGGAGTGAGCACCCTGCTTTCCCTGCAGGGTGATTGTGTTCCATAGGGAAGTTTGCTGATGCGTGGGGAGGGGCAGAGCTGGGAGCCAGATCAGAGCAGATATGGCTGCAGCACTGGATTCTTGCTGGTTTGGGTTTTCATGGCTGTTTGTTGCCCACTGACCTTGCTCTGTGTGAGGAGGGAGTCGGGACAGGCTGGAGGATGTGGCGTTACCCAGGCCAGTTCGGACGGGCAGGATGGGGATGTCACTGCTGCTTTGTGAGCCTTTGGAGATGCCTGTGACTAATCACTTGAAACACAAATCAGAGCTGTGAGAAGTGCCCGTCCTGTGGGAGAAAGTCAGGGGAAAACAGGATTGCAAAGCAAGACCCTTCCCCACCACCTAAGGGGTTCCCATTGGTCTTCCCCTTCCACATTAAAATGTTTTGTAACCTGTCACGGATGAACTGGAGCCCTGGCATTGGTATTACAGCAACTGAAGAAAGAGAATTCTTCCCCATCCCACTGTTTTCCTTCAAGTGCTGAGCAAAAGAAAGAGGAGAAACTCTGGAGCTGCTCATTAATGTTTTTCCCATGAAGCTTCTCATCAGTCCAAGGCAAAGAGAAGTGGCCAGAAAGTGAAGTGCAGGTCATGGTGCGGTGAATCAGAGTTCTGGAGAGCCAAGGTTTCATTTTTGGCCGTACAGAGTGGCTGTTGGGTGCAGGAAGGAGCAGGCAGCAGCGAGGCCTCACTGCAGTCCTGGCCCTGTGCTGCCTGCACACCCTGGCTCCTTTCTGGGGTGTTTTGTGCCAGTAGAGACCCTGTGCCACTCTACAGCCACTGGCCCAGGGCGAGCTGCTCTGTGGCTGTTCAGGGCACCTGTGCAGAGGGGGGAGCAGAGGTTGTTCTTGTCTGGCTCATTGGGCACCCAGCAGTTGTGGGGTCTCAGCCCTTGACCTACAGATCAGCTGAAGCTTGAACATCTCCTGGCTGTTTCTGCTGCGTTCATTGGGATTTTCCAACCCAGTCTCTTGGCCCTGAGAGCAGCATCTTCAGCAGTGCCCTGTGTCCCTTTGTGCTGCTCCCACAGCATCCCAATGGCATCCAGCTGGCCCAGAACAACTGGACACACATCGGGGAGGAGACAGAGGTCAAGGGGTGCCTGAAGAGTTGGGCTCTGGAGCTGTGCCCACCAATCAGTAGAGCTCAATCTAGGATGATGATCTCACTGCATCCACCCACATCATCACAGGGAGGCTCTGCAGAGCTGTAGCAGCCTGGACCCTTCCTTGGGCTGTGGAATTTGAAGAGGAGATGTGAAACCCAGCATCTTCCCCAAGCCTGGGACCAGGAGAGCTGCTCATGCATCACACTCCGTGGAGGGCAGGACTTGAGGACAGAGCCCTGGGCACTTCAGGGCTGGGAGAGATGAGATCGTGTCACAGCAGGGTGGAGAGAAAGGATCTTTGTGCTGCTCACACAAGTGTCACCTCGGGGAGCTCAGCTCCCCTGCCTGGGAGTGCTGTGGATGGGAACACCGTGGCCAGCCCCTGCCTGGCCAGAGCTCCCTGGGCTGAGCTGTCCCCCCTTGCTCCCTGCCTGCTGTCCTGCTGCAGCCCCCAGCCCCTGCCCTTTCATCCCTGCAGTGCCCTGCTCTAACCACGGTGGGGTCCTGGTGGCATGGGGACCCTGGCCTGCTTTGCTGGCTGCCCGCTTGTGGTGATAGGGACCCTGAGACCCCTGCGAGGTGGCAGAGCCATGCAGGGATTTGGGATGCTTCTGGGAGAGGCTGGATGCTGCCATACAGCAGCACTGAGTTGTCACTAGTTGCCTGTTTCTCCCCAATTCAGAAGCCCTGGCCCTGTCACGCTCCATAAGAGCCGAGACGGGTGAGGGCTTTGGAGCTGCCCAGGCACTGAGCAGGTCCTGCTGTGGAGGGAAGCACTTGGTGCTGCTTGGGGTGCTCGCAGCCTCTGCCTCTGCCTCTCCTCTGCTCTGCTGCTGCCGTCGGCTCCATCCCCTGAGTGCTGCAGCGGGAACATCCCAGCAGTGGGAGCATCCCAGCAGTGGGAACATCCCAGCAGTGGGAGCATCCCAGCAGTGGGAGCATCCCAGCAGTGGGAGCATCCCAGCAGTGGGAGCATCCCAGCAGTGGGAACATCCCAGCAGTGGGAGCATCCCAGCAGTGGGAGCATCCTAGCAGCGCATGTTGCCTCATTAACCATGCCACAGCAGCAGCAGCAGCAGCAGCATGGTTTTTCTTTGGTCTCTATTCCTTTTCTCCTTTTTTTTCTCTTCTTCTCTCCCCTAACTCCTCCAGCTCTGCCCAAAGCAAAAATCGAAGTGGAGTCCTACTCAGCCCACCCCGGTGAGCTGCTGCAGCTGCGCTGCCGGCTGCGGGATGACGTCCAGAGCATCAACTGGGTGCGTGACGGCATCCAGCTGGCCGAGAACAACCGCACGCGCATCACCGGGGAGGAGGTAGAGGTCAGGGACGTGGTGCCCGAGGACTCGGGGCTCTATGCCTGCATGACCAACAGCCCCTCGGGGAGCGAGACCACCTACTTCTCCGTGAACATCTCAGGTTCGTAGCAGCCCCGGCCGTGCAGGGAAAGGGGCAGCTGCAGGGCCGGGCTGTGAAGCGAGGAGCAGGCTGCCTCTGCACGCCCCTGCAGACCCCTGCAGACCTCTGCACACCCCTGCACACCCCTGCACACCTCTGCACACACACTGGCCACGCACGGTGAGTTTGGGACTGACCTGCAACTTGCGGGTGCCCAGAGGAGTTTCCAGTGTGGTGCCATGGCTTCCTGGCTGCTGCAGTGCAGGGAGAAGCAGCCAGAAACCATCTCCTGTTTTTCTGAGGGAGCGGGGGCTGCAGGGCTGCCCCAGAGGGGGCACATGCTGGGTGGGAGCTGTGGTCTGCATTGGTGTTGTTGGAGTGTGAGGCTGGAGAGGGAAGAATGCTGGAGGTGGGGGCATGTCTGTGCCCGCTGTGTCTTGGCTGCCACACCCGGGGTGTTGGTGGCACTGGACGTGGGGTGAGGAGCTCCGAAGTCACCTCTGACAGCAAATCTCTTCACAATGTCCATGGCTGCAGGCACTGGGATGGTGGGCTCTGCCAGCCCTGGCTGTGCTGGGGATTGTGCAGAGTATTTCCCTGGGTCCCCACGCCTCTACCAGGCATCAGCACCTCCCTGCCCTCCCTCCTCACCGGGCACAGCCCCCTCCACCCACCCACAGTGTCCGGGCCCCGTCAGCCACAAAGGTCCACTCACAGATACTCAGCAGGGCCGTGGCTTCTCTTGCAGACGCGCTCCCCTCTGCAGAGGATGATGATGATGAAGATGATTCCTCGTCGGAGGAGAAGGAGGCAGATAACACCAAGCCGAACCGTACGTGCGGGCTGGGTTTGCCTGTGGCACTGTGGCGAGGCAGGGGGAGGCTGGGGGCCACGGGGGGCACAGACGAGCATTGCAGGGTGGGGCAGGCAGCCCAGGGCACCTGGCAGTGGTGAGGGTGCAGTGGGGAGAGCAGGTTTGGGTGCAGCAGGTGGAGCAGCTGGCTCAGAGCAAGGGGGTGTGCTCCACGGCTGCGTTGGGGTCACCGCTGCTGAAGCCACAAATGCTGAGCATCCACCCCACAGGGAAAGGGCTGCTGTGACTCGTGGGTCATGCCCTGTGTCCCAGAGCTCCCCTCCCTGCTGTAGCTGGGCTGCTGCCATCTCTCCTGATTCCTGTCTCAGCCCTGCTCTGGCCACCCTTGGGGTTACTCCAGGAGCAGGAGGCTGCAGGGCCTGGCTGTGCTGAGCCCCCCTCTGCTCCCCAGAGGCCATCGCTCCATACTGGACCTATCCCGAGAAGATGGAGAAGAAGCTCCACGCTGTCCCTGCTGCCAAAACAGTGAAATTCAAATGTCCATCGAGCGGGACACCCAACCCCACCCTGCGCTGGCTGAAGAACGGCAAAGAGTTCAAACCTGACCACCGCATCGGGGGGTACAAGGTACGGGGCTGGGGCAGGGGGGACAGCCCTGGCTCTGGCCCCTCCAGGGCTGGGGGGGCTCGTGGGGAGGGGGAGGACTGGGAAGGGGCTCTGCGGCTTGAGAGGCACCAAGCCCCCATCCACAGCACCCCAGCAGGGGCAGATGGGCCCCTCTGACATTGCTGTTTGGCAGTCGCCCTGTGGCAGTGACCTGCCTGGCTCGGCCACCTCTGCCTAATCCCCCTGCTGGGGACAGGGGCTTGGGCAGGGACAGGGGCCTGGGCATCCCCAGGGCCCTAGGCTGGAGGAGCCCCTCCATGCCCAGCAGTGGTTGGTGGAGGCTGCTCCATCATATGGGGCACTGCAGCCCATGTTTGGGGGCTCCCTGAGCTGGGGAGGAGCTCAGTGTTCCTTCCCCAGTGCCCACAGCAGAGCCAGGCTGCAGATGGCACCTGGATGGGATGGCAGCTTGGCTTTCCCCTTCTCACAGCTCCAGACCAGCATCCCTGAGTTCCTTTTCTCCCCCAAGGGAGGGGATGAGCAGAACTACTGTCCTGCTGGCAGCAGCTCCAGCTACAGGGCAGCACTGTCCCCTTTTGCCATCTCTCCACTTTCAGGAGAGGGCTGCAGCCTGCCCGGGGTCAGAGCCCTCAGTGTCTCCAGGCTGGTAGCCCTGAACCAGCCCAGCTGGGGGCTGTGGGGCCACCATCACCACTGAGTCACATGCCACATGTCACCAGGGGCTCCAGCCGTGGCTCTGCATGCCAGGGCTCCCGCCAGGAGTCAGGGGCAGCAGCAGGAATGAGGCCACGTCACAGCTTCCAGCTCTGTGCAGGGTGTCCTGGGGAGGGACAGGCTCAGGGGTGGGGAGGAGAGGGGCTGGCAGCACTGTGCCTTGGCTGGTGAAGCACAGTGCCTGGGGTAGCCAGTGGGGCTGAAATGCAGGACTGTGGAAATAACCAGCTTCCAGCTGGGAGGGAGGAATGCAGTCGTGAGCAGGGCTCAAGGAGGGTTTGCAATGAGGAGCCACAGCTGGAGCTGGCTGTGACAGGGCTAGCTTTTGGTGCCCTGTGGCCAGAGGGACCTGGGCAGTGCTGTTCCCAGCAGAGCCACTGAGACTCTCCCAGAGGAGATGCACTGGGTCAGCAGCACCCACAGGACACCCAGGCTGCACCTGCCGCCTGCCCAGCACAGGGCCAGCTGGCCGTGGGGAGCAGTGGGGGTCTGAACCCCAGGGCCAGCCAGGGAAGCAGCTCTTGCAAGAGGAACAATGCTGGTCTGTTCCCTCCACACCCCAGAGAGGGGTGTCCCCACACAGCAGGCGAGCCCATGGCTCTCAGCTGACAACATCTGCTGCTCGGCACAGTTGGCTCCGTGGAGAGGCTGTCCTGGGACAGCTGGCAGCAATTACAGCTCCTCTGTAGGGAAGGGGAAAGGTGACCTCAAAGGGAGATCCGTGTCCTGGGCCAGGGGCTGAACCAGCTCTGACGTGAGCAGGGCCTCGTGTGTCTGTAACTGGCTCTGTCCTCCCCGTGGCCCCAGGTCCGCCAGGCAACCTGGAGCATCATCATGGACTCGGTGGTGCCGTCTGATAAAGGCAACTACACCTGCATCGTGGAGAACAAGTACGGCAGCATCAACCACACCTACCAGCTGGATGTCGTGGGTGAGGAGCGGGGCTGGGGGCTCACCCCACATCCCCTCAGCCTTCCCAGGCAGGAATGGGTGCTGCACCCTGGAGAGGTGGGTGGGTTGTGCTCCCAGGGGAGGGGCTCGCCCTCCGTCCCTGCGGCCACCTCCCATCCCTGCCCTGCTGTGCACCACTGCAGCACGGCGGGCAATGAGCCGGCCAGGCGGAAGGTTCACCCCACCCTGTTCTGGGGATTTTTAATTGTGGTGAAAATAATTTCATAGACCAGACAGAAACTTTTTCTAATCGCCTTATTAGCCATAATTCCCAGCTGGGAAGGCTGGTCTGAGCAGTTCCACATGTGGAGCTGCTCTAAATGCCAGTAAATGAACCATTAAAAATGTGATTTAATTTGATTACACTGAGCAAACTGAAGGGAACAGTCAGCGAGGTGAACAAAGGGGTTTGTTAATGCTGACTCACCACAGTGGCAGCCACTTTGTTAAGGGCCAGGGCCCTCCATAGGTTTGTTTGACCTCTGACCCTGCCCAATAGGTGCCGATGTCCCTGTCCCCACACCGGGGTTTCACCTGTCCCCCATCCTGGATACTCTCACCCCATGGCAGGCAGGCTCCTGGGGAAGGGGACGCTAATGGGGACCTCAGCCAGGGGTCCTGAGCATGGAGGGCTGCAGGGTGCACCCAAGGATGGGCAGCAGGGCACCCCAAACCCCCTTGTAAGGTGCCCCATCTCCTGGTCCCGCAGAGCGCTCCCCACACCGGCCCATCCTGCAGGCAGGGCTGCCTGCCAACAAGACAGTGGCCCTGGGCAGCAACGTGGAGTTTGTCTGCAAGGTCTACAGCGACCCTCAGCCCCACATCCAGTGGCTGAAGCACATTGAGGTGAACGGCAGCAAGATCGGCCCCGACAATCTCCCCTACGTGCAGATCCTGAAGGTAAAGCCACACGCTGGGTGGTCCCAGCCACGGCCCCTGGCTTCCCTGGAGCAGGAGCAGGGCACTGGCAGCCATGTGGATGGGCCACAAGAGTCCCCTGGGGCTGGGGACCGCCGGCCTCGGGGCAGCTGGAGCCCCAGAGCCATCACCAGCCTGCTGGGCAGGGAGCAGGGAGGGCTGTCTGTGTGCTGGCTCTGCAGTCCCTTTGGAGCCCTAAGGGCACCCACCACAGGGCTGGGTGGGCTGTCCCGGGCAGCGAGCACAGCGCTGGAGCTGGGCCCTGGATCATCCCAGTGAGAGCAGCTCCCTCTGCACCCCAGAGTGCCACTCAGCAGGCGCACTGGTCCAGCTGTGCCCGGAGGTCAGACTGGGTGGCCTTTAAGGATCCCTTCCAAACCTGTTCTGTGATTCCATGCAGCCATCCCCAGCTGTGCTCCTGGCAAGCGGGGGGAGCAGGGCTACACCCCCATTCCTGCCTGCTCCTTCCTCCCGTGACCCCCCGTATGCAGCCCCATCCCTCCCCCCTGCCTGGGGTGCGGGGGGAGCAGCCCCTGTGCTGGCAGAGCCGATGCCAACCCTCGGGTGCTGAGGTTCCTGGGCTCATCCGTGTGACTCCATGTTGTTGGTCTGTTCCAGCACTCGGGGATTAATAGCTCTGATGCGGAGGTGCTGACCCTGTATAATGTGACAGAGGCCGAGAGCGGGGAGTATGTTTGTAAGGTTTCCAATTATATTGGCGAGGCCAACCAGTCTGCGTGGCTCACAGTCACCAGGCCCCTGGCCACAGGTAATCGGAAGAACGCCTGGCGGTGGAAAACAAAACTCTGGGTTCTCTTGTTTCTGCTGTTTCTGGTGCAACAACCATGGAAAAATACTCGGTGGGGCCGGCTGGGCGCTGTGCTCTCTGTGCGTGTCCCAGTGTCTCTGCTGTGTGCCGATGTCCCGTGTCCCTCTGTCTGTCCTGTGTGCTGTCCTCCCCATCATGCAGACACCAGAGCTGCCCAGGTACCTGCTGGGTCTGGCACCACCAAACCTGGGTCTCTGAGGGTGCTGCCATCAGGCCAGTCCAGGCACCCCAGACTGGCACAGTGCTGCATTCCCTGTCTGTGCTGCCCTCCCGTCTCTGTCCTGCTGTCACCATCCTCTTGTCCCTGTCCTGCCCTCCCATCCCTGTCCTTGTTCCTCCCCGTGCCAGCGAGCCAGCCGGCCGGCTCTGCCCGGGCTGATTTCTCCATGCAGCCCATCGCCAGCATGTTCGGATGGGCAGACACTCAGTGTGGTGAAGGGTTTTAACCAGCATCTCCCTACGTCCGCCGGGATGAGTGGTCATCCCGAGGGTCTCTCTAGCAGGTCTGCAGTGGTCTCTGTCTGCTCCCCGGGGGTCTGCCAAATGAGACTGGGCTCTCCCTCCTCTCTGGCCTCCTCCCAGAAGATCTCATGTCGTTTGCTTCTCCGTTTTTTGCTTCCATTTTTCCTTCCAGACGGCTGGCGTTAACACGACAGACAAAGAAATGGAAGTCCTTCACTTAAGGAATGTCTCATTTGAGGATGCTGGGGAGTATACATGTTTGGCGGGTAATTCTATTGGGATCTCCCATCACTCTGCATGGTTGACAGTTCTCGAAGGTATATACTCCTCTTCCTCTCCCTTTCCTCCCTCCTTTCCAATGTATGCATTGTGGTCCGGGAGAGAGCACTTCCCAGTCCCCCTCCCCTTGGAGCGGGTCAGCGTGGGTGCTGCAGGGCTGCTCTGCAGCTGGAGCTGCGTGGGGCAGTGTCCCCCCGCTCTGTGCCCCCTTTCACCCCAGCTGGGGTCTGCCCCTGCTCTCTCCCTGGCCCAGGCAATGCATACCTGGGGAACTTAACCAGGGGTTGCTCCACCGGAGCAGGACGGTCCCGCAGGCCCGGGCCAGGCCAGGCCAGGCCAGCACTGCCTGCTCAGGGGGCACCAGGGGGGGTTTGGGGGTGCTGGCAGTGCTGCCCCTGTGCCTGCCAGGGCCTGGCCTTGCCCTGCACTGCGGGACCGTCTGGGCTGTGTGTGCCTGCACTGAGGGGATGGCTGCCCCCTCCCCATTGATGCTGCTCCTCAGTATCAATGCAGGGAGCAAAGCCTGATAACAGCTGTGGGAAAGTGTCTGGGGTGCTGTGTGGTCATTGCTTTCCAGCCAGACCTTTCCCAGTTATCAGCCACTGCTTTGTCAGCCGGGTGTGCTCAGAGGGACAGCAATCTTCAGCTCCCTCTTACACCTCTCTTGAGGCTCTGCTCTTTGGGGGTGTCAGGCTGGGGGTGCAGAAGGTGCAGTGGCAGCCCCACCCTGCCGGATTCACCATGGACACATGGCTGCGGGCTGCCAGCTGTTCATGGCTCCACCTCAGCCACCAAAGCAGGGTCTGTGGGTCCCTTCTCCCAGCAGCCCAGGCTCCCAGAGCAGATCATTGCCACTGGAGTGCCACTGGCTGCTCTGTTCCCAGCTCTCCCCAGTCATTACCAGTAAGGCCTGGACTCCCACTGTCCTGGACACTGCCAGACACCCCAATCCATTGCACTGTGCACAGGGTGACCCCAGATCCTGACGCACCTGGAGCTCCCAAGCATGGGCAGAGCGCAGCAACTGGGACAGAGACCTGTCCCCAGAGGTGCCATATCCCTGTGGAGTGACTCAGGGATGTGAGTCCCTGTCCCCCCACTTCATGCCTGTCCCAGCTGACCCCATCCCGCCCTGGGCTGCCCGCAGAGGTGGCAAAGGCATTGCTTGGCCATGGGGATGATGGGCTGGGGGCTGTTTGCACACCTTCCCTGCAAGGGTGGGTGGGCAGCCCCCAGTCCCTGCTGCACCAATGTCCCCACTGAGCTTGGGGAGGAGCCAGGGCCTCCCCAGTGCCACTCCCTGGGCCTGGCAGGTGCTAACAAACACCCTGTTCACGCCGAGCCAGCTATTGAAGACACCCCAGCCATGATGACATCTCCCTTCTACCTGGAGATCATCATCTACTGCATCGGAGCCTTCCTCATCTCCTGCATGGTGGTGACCATCATCATCTACAAGCTGAAGAGCACCACCAAGAAGACGGACTTCAACAGCCAGCTGGCCGTGCACAAGCTGGCCAAGAGCATCCCCCTGCGCAGACAGGTAACAGAAAGTAGAGAGGGGGTTTGTTTGCACCTACTGCCTCTCCTGGAGCCCAGCCCTTCCCAGGGGATGTGGGGAGGAGGGATGGGAAGACCTGGGACCATCTCACCCTGCTGCATGTGCCACCCACTCCTCTGTGCCCATGGGTGGCACGGGATGGGGACTGTCCAGGCTGTGCCTCCGATGGCAACAGTGAGCAAGGTGGGCAGCTGCACAGCTCCCCCTCCTCCCCCCTTCACGGGGCTCATGAGGAGAACCAGGAGGATTTACAACAGTTTACAACAGAGCGTGGTACACACTGAGGAGATGGCAGAGCTCCCAGGCTGTGCATTTTGGGCCACAGCACGACGGAGAATGATTGAAAATTCCATCGAGGGGAGCAGCACTGGCGTGCACACAGGCAGGGTGGGCAGGGGGCTGCGGGCAGGGGTGCAAAGGTCCCGTCACCATCTCCCCCCGGGGGCAGCCAGCCGCGGCCTGGGCCCTGCGTGAGGGTAACCCACGGTCCCCTGCAGGTGTCGGCCGACTCCAGCTCCTCCATGAACTCGGGCGTGATGCTGGTGCGGCCCTCGCGCCTCTCCTCCAGCGGCACCCCCATGCTGGCCGGCGTCTCCGAGTACGAGCTCCCCGAGGACCCGCGCTGGGAGCTGCCCCGGGACAGGTGAGCTCTGGGCCCCCGCTCTGCCCGCGGGGTGAGGATGGTGGTGCTGATGCTGAGGCCGACCTGCTGTCCCTGCATCGGGGTCTTCTCCCACCAGGCTGATCCTGGGCAAGCCTCTGGGAGAAGGGTGCTTCGGCCAGGTGGTGCTGGCAGAAGCCATTGGCCTTGACAAGGACAAGCCCAACCGTGTGACCAAGGTGGCGGTGAAGATGCTCAAGTGTAAGTGGCAACAAGAAGGGTGGTCCTGGCGTGATGCCACAGCCCTGGCTGGGTCTGGGGTATGCAACCCAGCCTGGCACCCCCTAACTGCTGCCTTCTCCGCTTTAGCCGACGCCACTGAGAAGGACTTGTCTGACCTCATCTCTGAGATGGAGATGATGAAGATGATTGGCAAGCACAAGAACATCATCAACCTGCTGGGAGCCTGCACACAGGATGGTGAGGGTGCATGAGTGGGGAGGAGGTGTCCCCTCTGCCACCCCTCCAGCTGCTGTCCACGGGGAGGGGCCGGCCTGGCACCCCGCTCGTGTTCCAGCCTCCCGGGATGACCATCCCACCATCCCCTCAGGACCCCTCTATGTGATAGTGGAATATGCCAGCAAGGGCAACCTCCGGGAGTACCTGCAGGCGCGGCGGCCCCCGGGCATGGAGTACTGCTACAACCCCACCCGCGTCCCCGAGGAGCAGCTCTCCTTCAAGGACCTGGTCTCCTGTGCCTACCAGGTGGCGCGGGGCATGGAGTACCTGGCCTCCAAGAAGGTGAGGAGCTCCCAGGAGGCTGTGGTGGGACAGGGAGCCCAGCAGCTGGGCCTGGGCCATGCACCCTTCCCTCCCCGCCCGTCCCATCGTGGGGAACCGTGCAGTGGCTTGGGGGCCCAGCTGACAGCCCCGTGCTCCGTCAGTGCATCCACAGGGACCTGGCAGCCAGGAACGTGCTGGTGACAGAGGACAATGTGATGAAGATTGCTGACTTTGGGCTGGCCCGTGACATCCACCACATCGATTACTACAAGAAGACAACAAATGTGAGTGGTGTGCGAGGGGTTTTGTGGGCTGGGGGTGCTCCAGCCTGTGCTGGGAAAGCCACGTGCGTGCAGGGCTCACCCCTGCCCCAGTTCCTCACGGCCATGAGGCCACTGTGGGGTTTTGTGTCTCAGGGTCGCCTGCCAGTGAAGTGGATGGCTCCCGAGGCTCTCTTTGACCGAATCTACACCCACCAGAGTGACGTGTGAGTGGGGCCTGCTGGGGAGATGCACGGGTGGGACTCATCTTGATTTAATGAAATTACAATTGGTGCCAGCCAACCAAACGCTTTGAATCCAAATTGTATTTGGTGCTGGGACTCATTTATCCTACTGAGTGAATCGAAGCTGTGCGTGGTTGTTCCTCCCAGCAAAACAACCTCTAACCGTACCCAAATTGGGGCCCGGGGGGTGTCAGTGCCCCAGAGCCGGTGCCCCAGCGTCTGCCCTGTGTTCCAGGTGGTCCTTTGGGGTGCTGCTGTGGGAGATTTTCACACTGGGTGGGTCACCCTACCCCGGTGTGCCTGTTGAGGAGCTCTTCAAGCTGCTGAAGGAAGGTCACAGGATGGACAAGCCCAGCAATTGCACCAACGAGCTGTGAGTGCAGTGCTGGGATGGGGAAGAGGGGTTTGAAGTCTCTGAGCCCCGTTGCTGGGCCCAGAACACGGGCTGGGGCATGGAGCATGACAGGCCAGCGTGTGGAGTTACAGTCCCAGCAGTTCCCAGCCCTGCAAAACCTTCAGTCCATCAGGGCTCTGGGTGCTCAAGCCCATCCAAGCAGCACTTTGGGAAGATGATGCATCAGCATCTCCCTGGACAGGAGGGAATCCCAGGGTGACCCCGGCACAGGGACCAGCCCAGGCTGTGCCCATCCTCCTTCCCAGACAGCCCTTGGTCACGAGGGCAGGCGGGAGGGTCTCCCTTCCTTCCACAGGGGGATTACCCTCAATCCCTGCAGTAGCATCTTCACGGGCGGGGGTCCCAGCCTGGGTGCAGGGACACATTCCTGGTGCTTCTGTGCTCCCGAGGGTGGGGGTCCCCAGCAGCTTGCCCTGGGCTGAGCCCCTGCCCCCCTGCCCTGGCAGGTACATGATGATGCGGGATTGCTGGCACGCCGTCCCTTCCCAGAGACCCACCTTCAAGCAGCTGGTGGAAGACCTGGACAGGATCGTGGCCATGACCTCCAACCAGGTAGGGGAGGTGGCACTGGTGGCACCCGGGTGAGGCGCTCCTGGGGGCTGCCCAGTCGCCTCCTGAGCCCATCCCTGGGCTTTGTCCCTCTCAGGAGTACCTGGACCTGTCCATGCCGCTGGATCAGTATTCTCCTGGCTTCCCAGACACCCGCAGCTCCACCTGCTCCTCGGGAGAGGACTCTGTGTTTTCCCACGACCCGCTCCCGGACGAGCCGTGCCTTCCCAAGTTCCCCCCTCAGCACAGCAATGGTGGACTGAAGCGACACTGAGGGTGGCACTGCCGGGGTGCCGTGCCGTGCCACACTGTGCCGTGCCCGTGGACGCTGCCTGCACAGCCTGGTTGTGCTGAGCTGTTGCAGAAAGGGTTCAGAGACATCCGTAGCATCTCACGTAACCAAAACCACCCACCTCCTGCCAGCTTCTCCTGCTGCCTCATGTCAGCTCTCCACAGCCCAGAGGGGTCGGCTCCAGTGTTTTTATGGCATTTCCTCCTTTTGTTTTTAAACCTCTTCCATGAATTCTGTGCTTGAGTATTCCCACTTGGCTGAGCTGAAATCCTCTCCCATGGGCAGTGCATGGCCAAAGAGCCAGCCTGGCATCCTGGGATGGCACATCCTGGTGGGGCACAGAGAGCTAGGCTGGTCTGCCACTCAGAACCTGATATGCCAGGAGCAGCACCCGATTCCTGCAGCTGCACAAGGGGGGAGCCCTGGCATTCTGGAGCCTTGGCATGCCAGGAGCTTCACTGGTGTGCCAGGAGCCTCACTGGTGTGCAAGGAGCCTCCCTGGTGTGCCAGGAGCTTCACTGGTGTGCCAGGAGCCTCCCTGGTGTGCCGGGAGCCTCCCTGGTGTGCTGGGAGCCTCCCTGGTGTGCAAGGAGCCTCACTGGTGTGTCAGGAGACTCACTGGTGTGCCAGGAGCCTCCCTGGTGTGCCAGGAGCCTCACTGGTGTGTCAGGAGACTCCCTGGTGTGCCAGGAGCTTCACTGGTGTGCCAGGAGCCTCACTGGTGTGCCAGGAGCCTCCCTGGTGTGCCAGGAGCTTCACTGGTGTGCCAGGAGCTTCACTGGTGTGCCAGGAGCCTCCCTGGTGTGCCAGGAGCTTCACTGGTGTGCCAGGAGCTTCACTGGTGTGCCAGGAGCCTCCCTGGTGTGCCGGGAGCCCCGTGGGGTGGGGTCCCTCCGTGCCCAGGGTGCCCTGCAGGGCCAGCACCAGTGGGCTTTGCTGAGCCACGCCCGGCACATCCGGGGCAGGAGCCCTGCACTGCTCAGAGGTGACTGAACCCACCTGTGCTAAACCCAGAGTCTCGTGTACATAACGAAAAATATGTATAAATATGAATATATATTTACATGTCTTTTTAAAAAGGGTTGTTACCAGAGATATACCAGTTTGGTAGGAAGGTACTAGTGGCTGGTAGATATCAGTTGCTATATAAAAAAAAAAAAAAAGTCATATATTTTGCTATTTTTGCTGGTTTTATTTTTTTAAATTATGTTCTAAACCTATTTCAGTTTAGGTCCCTCGATAAGAATTGCTGCTGCTGCTTCTTCAGTTTTATATGGGGTTGTATTAAACAATAATAATAATGTGTCGATGCCTTTTGGGAATCCGTTGTCATTACGTGCCTGGCCCTGCCCCGGCCCCGTGTCCCCCCTCCCCGCTCCCTCCCGGGGCTCCGGCGGGGCTGGGGCCGGCCGGTGCCCGCGGCCCCCCGTTGGCGTGCGGGGACGGGGACGGTGCCCTGCGGAGGGGCTGCCCCCTGCCCGGCCGTCCCCTGCCCTTGGGGAGGAGCGGGGGGTCCCGCTGTGCCCCTGAGCAGCCCCCGCTCCCCGGGCAGTGCCTGCCAGTGCCTTACCGGGGGAGCGGCCTCATCCCGGCTCTTCCCGTCCGTGCTCCCCGGTCTGTCCCGCTGCCTGAGCTCTGCTCCCCCGAGCGGGGCAGGGGCCGCCTGGAACCCCTCCCTCCCTGCCGCTGGTGTCGAGACGCTGGAGCCAGGCCGCTGTTACTTGAAAAGTTTATTTTGCCTTTGTATGGAGAAATATTATTTGTTGTAAACTCTTCTGTAATGAATCTGGAATTCTTGTAATTATTAAAGACTTTAACCGCGACTTTGCCACCCACGGCCCATCCCTGGGGGGCGATGGGGAGGGGGCTGTCAGGGCTCTGGGTGCTCAAGCCCGTCCAAGCAGCACTTTGGGAAGATGATGCTCAGGGAGCAGCCACGATGGCAGCTGGTTTTGTGGGAATTCTGGTTTTCACGGCTCCAGTGCTCCCCATAAAAATGTTTTAGCATCCTGCGCCCCACGGGGCGTGGGCAGTGGTGTGGGAGGGGACTGACCGTGCAGGGAGGGAGGGGATGAGAGGAGAGGGGCTGCCAGCCTCCAGAGCCCTTAAATGGTTAAGCTGAGGCAGCTGAAGCAGCTGCAGCATCACCGGCCTCCCCGGCCTTTTTAAATGCATCTGCTTGTTGCTATTTCCCGGTGTAAATTAAATCGATCAGCTGCACTCTGCCCACCCCCCACCCCCTTTAAATTAAGTAGAGCTTTTAATCAAGTGATTTATGTTGAATTTGCGGCCCTGGATTAAACTCTCAGCCCAGGCGGGGGGAGCAGGGCTGGGGGGCTCCATAAATCACTGCTCTCTCCGGGACAGGCTTGGCGAGGCGCAGGGAGAGCTGGGGTTGGTGTTTACATCATCCCGAGCTGCAGCTCTCACCATCCCCTGCTCATTTCCTGGGGTTACCAGGAGGGCAATTAAATATGATAATAAGCAGAGCAGCTGCAGCAGAGCCGCTGGTGCTCCCTGCTGGGCTGGGGAAGGGGCACGTGCAGCTGGGTGCCCGCTGCATTCCGTGGGGACGCAGGCATGGAGGGTCCCCAGGGGGCTGCCCTGGCTGGCACCCAGCAGAAGCCACAGAGGCTGATGGGGCAGGGCTGCCTGCGTGCTGGACCCCAGCAGGAAGATTCAGCTCCTCTCCGTGTGCTCAGTCCAGGGGATTGCCAGAACCCACCTCAGCACCCACCCAGCACTGTGGGGGACCTGCAGGACCAAAGCACCCCCCAGCTGGGCCCCTGCCCAGGGGGTGCCTGCAGCCCCTCCAGCACTGCCCAGCACCGAGGGCTCTGCCTAGAGGGGATGGGATAGAGTCTCTTGGGAAATGTCCAGAGCAGTGGAGGAGCTAAAGGTGCTGCCCTCAGGAGCCCCAGAGGGGGTGGGGTGTGTTGGGCATCAGTGGCTGCGGAGTGCTTGGCCTGCACCACATTTGGCTCTCACGGCATCCTTTGTCTCCTCCGCTCCTCGCCTTCCTCGTTCTCTCCTTTTAAAGCCCTGGGACTGTGCAGGGCTGGGACAATCCCTTGGCCCCAGCCCAGGACGTGGCTGCTCTGCCAGCGCTGAGCTGGGCTTTGTGCCCCTGCCAGCCATGGCAGGAACCTGCTGTGCCATTCCACCTTGGCCTGGGTCCCACGGCTTGGAGCACGGCCCAATGGATGCTGGGGAGCGATCCCCCAGCCTGGGGGCCATGGCTGCCCCAGCCCCCTCAGCTGCCCTCTGTCCCCTGTCCCATCCAGCTGTGGGGTCAGCAGGACCCCAGGGTCCAGCTCCAGCCTACCTGGCCACCCACAGCCCAGCAGAGAAGAGCCAGGTGTGTGCAGCTGCAGCTGGGGCACGTGGCTCCCCCAAACCTGTCCTGGCCCTGCCCCGTGCCCTGTGGGCACCACGAGGAGCAGCAGGAGGGGCAGCGTGACAAGCAGCGGGATGGGACCATCCCTGGGGACACCTTGGGGACATTGCCACCTGCACCCCATCCCGCTCCGTGCAAGGTTTGACAATGGAGCCCTTGTCCCACATGACTTTAGGCTGGGATAAAGCTCCATCTCCTTTGTTCCACGTTTATAGCAGAGGCAGAAGGGCTGCAGGAATGTGGTGCTGGGATCCGGGAGCTGTAAATCCCAGCCTTTGTTGTGCTTGGGCCGCACTAAATCACTGCTTTTCCCTCTGAATGCTAATCTCCTCCAAAAGTGCTGACCGGGGCATCTTTCCCCAGCAGCTTTCTGGGGAAGAGGCTGACGCAAGGCCCGGCGCTGGCACAGGAGCAGCATCCAGCAGAAATCCCCGACTCCCGGGCAAGGCACGGCCACGGGGCGGGGTGGGACGGCCACGGGCGCCACAACACCCGGCTGCAGGCTGGAGCAGCGACGGTGTGAGGGTGCCCGGGGGAAGGATAAACAGCAGAGGAGCTGCTGCTCCGGGCTGAGGGAGACTGGAAGGTGTTTGGCACCGGCGTGGCTGGAAAAGCTCTCCCCACGCCAAAGCACACACGGCCTTGGAACTCTGCAGCGTTTCGTTTGCCGATGTTGCAGAACAGAATCCCGTGATTTATGAGGCTCCACGGGGGTCGTTTCCTCCCCTCGCTTGGAAGGTCATGAGGCAGAATTGCTGCCTCTCCCCTCTGTGTCTGCAGGGTACAGGGGTCCTGGGAAGGTGCCTGGGGTCCCAATGTGCCAGCCAGAGGTGAGGCTTGGTCAGTCCCCCAGAGAGCCCTGCAGCAGCAGTGACCTGAGGCTGGAGGAGGACGGGGTTTTTGATCTGAAAATTGGTTTGTTCAGAGGCGTGTAAGGGTCCATCCCCTGTGCCTGCCCCAGGGCCCGGCTCCCCTGGGAGGAGGGAGGCTCTGCCACAGCCCGTGCCCGGCTGAGCCCAGGTGTGGGGCTGAGGGTCACACGGGAAATCCAAGGAAGATCAAGTCCCAGCCTCCAGATCTTTCTAAATTGAAATCACAGGAGGCAAATGGACACATGAGCCCTCGCACACACGCCAGCGTGACGTGGTCGTGGTGGTGCACGCACGGCTGGAGGACGGGGACGTGGGAGGCGGCAGAGCCCACCCAGAGCTCGCCCACGGAAGGGCGGTGCCCAGGTGATGTCCGGGCTCCCCGCCAGCCGCTCTTCACTCTCCATCTGTGAAACCTCTCAGCAGAGGAATGTGCTGCTCCCTCGGCAGCCGGCGCTGGCTGGCTCTGCCTTCATCCCGCCCAGGACAGCCGCCAGTCTCCTCCTCTGCCTCCACCCGGAGCAGGGGCTGCCAGGCAGGAGCTCTGTGCCGGAGCGCTGGGAAGGCACAGCTCGCTGCTCGGATGAGCAGGAAGCTCTCCGGGCTGGTGGAGGCCGGCTGGGAAATGAGGCAGCCGTTACCTGATCATTTCAAACCTCCCCAGGGTTCCAAAGGCTGCCAGGAGAAATTCAGGCGGGTTTGGGAGTAGGAGCAGTCGCAGGCTGGGACACCAGGTGGGAGGAGAAGCCTTCCCTCATTATGGCGCTAAGAGGCAGCAGTGACTCACAGCAAGGGTGTTATTTTATTGAAATAACATTTGCTCCCATTTATTAGACACAGATCCGGCACTGAGGATGGGCTGGATGAACAAGGAGAGGTTCAGGTACCGAGCTAAGGACACAGAACACCTGACAGCTGGGTCAGTGCTGCTGTAGGAGCCTGAGGCCTCCCGTTTAAAGTGCTGCTCACACCTGACCTTGGAGAACTGGCTTTCAGGTGGGTATTTCTAAAGGCTGTCTGACCTCTGGAAGAGACATTTCATTCCTACTTAGCACCAAATCTAATTTTACAGTAAGTATAAATATACATATTTAAAATCTGTGAGTAACTTCTCAGCGTTTACATAGGACAGAGTAAAAAATTTAACAAATGCTAAAAACAGCTTTTCAGTATCCTCTGAGAGTCTGGCAAAAACTGAGTCATCACTGGAGCGTGTGAGGAGCCACTTTGCAAAGTATGGAGAGCACTTGGTGTGTATTCTGAGCCTGGTAAGGATTAACCAAAAACTTGGGAAGGTGTGCAGGTCCCTCACATGACCCGGAGGGATCCTGAAAGTGCAAGTCTGATTCTGTCACAGTGCGTGGCACCTGCACAGCTCTCACTGGTGGAGGTGGCTTCTGTCACTGCTCTGCTCCTGCCCAGCAAGGTCTGAAGTCCTCCTGATCAGTTCTACCACAGCACCAAGTGCTGCTCCCTCCTTCCCTGTGGTTACCCTCCTCAGTAGAACTGTGGCCACGTGGGTCATGGTGGGCTGCTCACGGGTTAAAACACCCTAACCAGGACCAGGAGCCTGAGCTGTGACACTCAGGACAGGCTGCTGGCCCTGCGTGTGTGGGGATGTTCCTGCAGAGGATTCCACACTGCAGAGCAGGCTTTGCTGGATGCCCAGCCCAGCTTGTTCTGTGCACAGGCCATTCTGACATGAAAAGCTGCCTTTGCTAAGCACAAACACCTGCTCAGGAACAGCACAGACAGCAGCACCATTATTAACATATTTACACCATAAGTTAAAAGTAGCAAGGAAAGGATCCAGCACAAAAGAGGTGTCTGGGGCCATCCAGACACCAGTGCCCTAGTTGCTAACAAGCTTGGGACAGAGAGAGAGGCCCCTGAGGGCTATTGCCTGGTTGTGTAGAGCAGCTTCCTGGGAAATCCCTGTTCCCTTTGCAGGAGGTGTGGAGATCAGTTCCTCACTGATTCCTCCCAGTGCTGGCTCCAGGTTAGGCTCCGTTGGCTTTGCTGCTCTGGGATGCTTCCATTTTGGTCTAGAGGTGAAAGAAAAGGGCTGAGTTTAGGCAGTTCTTGAAATGTTTCTTGAAATTCAAAATCTTTTCTGAAGCTGTCATCCCATTTAGCATGGGAAGCTGCTCTGGAGAGTAACAGCTGATAAGGAGCAAAGTTCTTCAGGTTAAAGAAGAATTTGTCTGGACTCCCAAACTTGCCTTAAGCAGCAACCCCAGATGTGCACATAAGCACCTAAACTGAAATCAAATATTCACAGAAAGAAAATGGGCAAAACAAAGACAATCACTGCAGAAATATTTTTACAGATACAAAGTGGCTCTTAACACCCTGGTGACTCCAAGGGAAGGCTGCTCTGTCCTAGTGGCCAAGGCAGATCATTAAGGAAGAGTACAAGGATATACCAGTAATTCCCCCAGTGCTCTGCTCCCTCTCTCAGTTTGACTGCTGTCATGTGTGGTATTTTTGTATTTAACAGCCCTCAGTGCAGCTCTCATCCAGCTGCTCCTTGAGCTCACAGCATCCTGTACTACGAACTTCCACGGTTTGGCTGCAAGCTGTGTGAAGAACAATCTCTTTTGGGAAGTGTAAGAACTCTGACAAGCTCACCTCTCGTGGGGGAGGCTTCACTGATGCTTCTGGGAATGGCAACTTCTCTCTTGGCTGGGACACAAATTCTTCATTCTTTAAGGAAAAAGCAGCTGTAAGTCACAGAACCCTCTCAGAAAGGGCTAAACCCCCCAGCCCCTTCTCCCTTCTGAGCAAGGCTGTTCCCTGCTCACTCTGTGAAAGCTGTGCTGGCATTTCCATTGTTTCCCCAGCACAATTTAACTACGTGGAAATATTTCTGGCAGTTGATACAATATTCTTTGATTCCTGCTGCTGCTTTTATCAGCTGGGACTAATCTAAGGAATTCACTGCAGCATGATGCTGAGAACCATATGCTCTGGCTTTCTTACTCTAGATATTTTGGCTCATTTTGTCCTGGACAACTGAACCCAAATTCAGTAAGGAGGCCAAAAACAAGTCCTTTTTAACTGCCTTCTCTGAGCTGAATGTACCTGGGCTGAGGCCTGAAGCAATTCAGGTCGAGTCCTCCCTGGCTGGGAGCCAGCACGTGGTACTGAATAACCAGCTGCTCCCAGCCACAGGACCAGTTGTGCCACAGCAGATCCCTGTTCCCTTCCCCTGCCTCTTAAATCAGAACATGCAACTGTGAGGCTCTAGGGGGGAAAACGTCCACACACTGCAAGAACAGACACTGCTTGTGCTCTGTGCCATGGTGTCAAATACTGGTTTTGTCCAGCTTTGGAAAGGTTTGGTCACACTCAATTCCCAATGATTTCAGCACGTTTTCCTGCTTGCAGACTGCTATTTCTAACCTTTCTTCCTTGTACAACAGGGGCAGGGTCCAGAAGGGTCTCCTGACCTTGAAGCATGGATGTCATGACTCCAGCAGCTTCACCTGTCTGCAGAAGAACACAGAATCATAACTTCAGTTCACTTGTAGATCAGTAAACAAGATTCCTATCACAGTCCTTCATTTTTATAATGTATAATGGTTGAGCCATTAACCTAAAAGTTTTATTCAAACAACTCGCCTTGTTCTGTGGAACAGGAACAGATTGTGGCTTTAGGTCTATTAAGTACAAGGCACGGGAAAGCAGGAGGAGAGAAGAAGGAACATTCTCCTTTAAATGCAGATCCAGCCACTGTTGGAAAAAAACAGAAGGAAAAGTTGCTTCATATTGGCTCTATGTGGATATTTATTTATACAACACTCTCTGTCCTTAAAGCAATCTTACAGTTTTGAGTTACCCCAATGAGAAGAAATGGGTCTGAAGGGTTAGGAATACCCCCCAGTTCACCCTGCTTCTATCTGGCCCTGCTTCTGCTTGTCTAGGATGTGATCTGGACCCTTTATGCCTTCAAGCTCAGCTCTGCAGGTGAGGATCCAGCTTGAGACTCATGCAAGAACTCTCAGGAAGCTGTGCCTGCTGTACCTGACCACTGCCTGGAATCAGTCCTCTGAGAAACCTGGCAGCACCAGCCCGTGCCAGGGCGCACTCACCTGCCCAAGCTGCTCCCTCAGCTGCTCCTCAGTGAGCCCCAGTGACCGCATCCCTCTGGCCCTGCAGGCGCTCTGCAGCTCCGACACGTTCAGGCTACCCACTCCTTCCTTGGCAATCATCTGCAACGAACAGCAACGTTCCCACCCAGGCACAGAGTAAGCCTGCTGCACCCCAACAGACTTCTGGAGGCCCCCAGTCCAATCTCCTGATCAAAATTGCTCAGCATTTTCCATTTGTGCTTTAAGCCTCCTTAGGGATTGGGATTTCACCCAAATTATTCCACTGTTTACCCACTCCCTGATTTTTTTTCTTATCAAGTTGAAATTCCCCTTGTTGCAACTTGTGGCCATTATCTGCTGTCCCTCCCCTCTGCATGTATAAAGTCTGGTTCCATTTTCCAAATAACCCCATTACACATCAAAAAACATCCCTTTTTTATAAGTCAGCATGACTCCAAAATGAAATGTTCTAGTGACAATATCTGCAGTGCCACCTTCGTTACAGTTCCCCAAAGACTGCAAGGGTGCAGGGAGATGAACTCTCATTCTGTTTTCTTCTGGAATCTCCCATGGGGAGGGTGTGACTCCCCTGCTGGAGGGTGTGTGGGCAGGGACACAGCCTGGTGTGAGCTCCCGGGTGCTGCTGCAGGCCCACCTCGTCATCGGCCTTGATGTTGCGCAGCCGGAGCAGCAGCTGGAAGCGGAGCAGGTTGTTGGTGCCGATGGGCTGCAGCTCCAGCAGCTTGCACAGAGCCACCAGCTGCGGCCTCTCCAGGTGCTCCAGGGTCAGCTCGTCCTCAAAGAGCTTGGAGAAGCGCACGATCTCCTGCGTGCTGGGCTGGTGGCCGCTGTGACGGATCTGAACCAAGGCACAAAGGCAAACCTGAGCAGGATCCCCACCTGGGAATCTCCCCTCCCCTTCCCCTTCCTGACGCTGGAATTCCCTTCCACGATGGAGATAGGATGACACAGTTAAAAGTCAAAATGAAACTGTTACTGAGTGGAAGTTTCACAGGGTGAAAGGTGCACCCTTCCAGGCTCTGAGAGCAGGGAGGCACCCAGGGAGCAGCAGCTGACAAGGCAGCTCTTGCTGTCAAAGCCCTCCACAATCCTGGTACAAATCCTGTGTTCTCTGCCCAAACCAGCAGCACTAAAGGTGTGTCTGTGCCACGGCTGCCATCCCCAGCACGGCCCATCCTACCTCGTGCAGGTAAGAGGAGAATTGTTTCCCTTTTCCTGTGTCTGCTTTGTTCCTTTTGGCCATCTCTGCAATGGTCTCTCGCAGAAACTTGGCTAACTCCAGCTTTGCATTTAACTTCTTCTTCAGCTTTTCTTCCTTTATTTGGGAAATACAAAATTATAAATTAGAAAATATAACGTAGGAAATAGAATTGCTGTGCACATTCCTTCTGATCCCTGTCTTCAGCACAGCCTTCCAACTGTCCCACTCAGCTCAGGAATAAGCTGGGAATGTCTCATGCACTGGGTGAGGCTGATCCTCACTTGCAGCAGCAGGCAGGGAACAGCAGCCCTGCACAGCTGCACAGATGTTCTGAGGAGTGTGGACACTCCCCAGCCTCAGAGAGGACACAAACCCTTTTTGACTCCGTCTCAAACGTCGAGGGCAGCATTTGAGGGAAGAGCTTCAGGAACACAGGTAACAGAAACTCCATGAAGGGGACAATGACAAACACCAGGAAGGGAACCAGCCGGAAGAGATCTGCACAAGTTCTCAGCAGCTGTATGGAGGAGAGCACAGCAGAGATTATCAATCAGCCAGATGCACAAAATGTGTCCAAAGAAGGAATTAAGCCTCTTTCTACATCAGTTTATCCAGGTGTTGTGGCACTTACCCTTCGCCTCTCCCTCCTGGTGAGCACCTGCCCATGGAGCAGCCTCCACACCATCCTGGCAGCCACCTTGGTGTCAGTCCAGAGCAGGTGGAATCCATTGTAGTAATGCTTCAGCTCATCCACAGCTCTTTGTCGCAAGGACGTTTTTCCCACAGGAGCCTCTAAGATCTGCTTTGTCAGAGTTTTAGCAGGTTTAGCTCCCTGGTTTCCGGGATTGCGGTGGGGCAGGGATTCCCCTGGCAGCTGCTGCCGTGTGCTGGTGGAGGTGTGCAAGGTGTGGGCAGGTGAGCGAGGCAGGGCAGCGCCCAGGCAGGCATGGCGTGGCCAGGGATGGGTTTTGGGGTCTCTCGAAGTCCAGGTTAACTGGGAATCCACCAGATGGACAAGAGCAACGGCTGGAGAGCACAGAGGGCTGGAGTGCGCCAGGAGATGGCAGCCCCTGAAACTGGAGAGTTATTTCAGTAAAAACAGTGCAGCGATGCCAAGCTGCCGAGGCATCACACCCCCACGGACCCCCTCAGCACCAAATCAACCTCCTAAGATTGATTTTGTGGCTAAGATCCTGATGATCAGCAACGACTGAAATGCTGAGAACCTGTCCTGTGCTAGCAGCTCATCTCCCAGGGGGGAACCTCCATAGCATCTCTCGGAAGTTGTTTTACCAGGGAATGGGATAAAACGAGGCACCCGCAAACAACCCCCCGGAAAGGTTCGTGCCCACCCCGCTGGCGGAACAGAGCCCGGGGCAACGCGGGGCTCACCTGGCCCTGGCCGCGGCCAGGAGCGCGTTACAGCCGCACGCAGCCATGGCTGGGGCGGGGGGGCCTCACCCCCGGCAGCGGCGGGGGCCGGCGGCAGCTCCGGGGGGCGCCGGGGGGCGCCGGGGTCCGGCCGGACCCATCCCCGAGCCGCAACCGGGCGCGTCGGGGCCGGACCGGGGACTCCCAGGGGTCCCCGGCCGAGCCGGCCGGGCTGCGCTGCCCCTCTCCGGTCCCTGTGCTGGTGCCAGTCCCGGTGATGCCGATCCCTGTCCCGGTCCCGCTGATCCCCCGGTCCCGGTTCCGGTTCCGCTCACCGCCGGCCGCACACCTCCCAGCGCTCCCACCCGTCCCGTCGTGCCCCGCGCGCGCCGCTCTGACCTCTCGCCGCTCTGTGGTGCCTGCGCCCTGACGCCATCGCCGCGCACCGCGCCTCCCTGACACTAGCCAATCAGACGTCAGAATCCCGGACCAGCTGGAGGTCTGTCCAATGGGAGCGGAGTAGGGCGGGGCCTGACCCGAGGAGTCCTCGAGAAAAGCCGCTGATTGGGTGCGAGAACGGCGGCGGCGCGTGGACTGTGACGTCACTGGTCGAGTCGTGACGTTATCGCGACACGGGGGCGTTGCCCATGACGTCATGTGCACGGCAGGCGCTCGGGAACGGCCCGGGGGCACCTTGAAGACTCTGGCAGAGCCGCACCGGGGCCTGGCCGGGACAGGACCCATCGCTCCCCATCACGGGACCTTAAAGCCCCCACCATCCCCGTCCAGCCTGGCCTCGGACACGTCCAGGGATGGGGCAGCCACAGCTTCCCTGAGCAGCCTGTGCCAGGGCCTCTCCACCCTCGCAGGGAAGAGTCCTTCCCAATATCGCTTTGGCAGTGGGAAGCCATTCCCCCCATCCTGTCACTGCAGGCACTTGTCAGTAGTGCCTCTCCACACAGTGCCCATAAATACACAAAACACCTCTGGAGCAGCTCTGCGTGATGGGAAGCAGCAAAGCAGAGACTCCTCTGTGCTCGGGGAACGGCTTTGCATGGAATGAGGTATCAGAGGGGAGAGTGAAGCCCCAACATGTATGAGACAAACACTCCAAGCCTGTGTGTCTGAGGAGCGGACGGAACACGTTGACAGCTGGAGAAACATTCTCAGCAGGTGTCAGGTGACTTGATCCCTTGAAATTTTTAAGGTCCCTTCCAATCCGGGCCATTCTGAGCTTCCATGAAATACTACCTGGTTTTCAGAGATTAGAGGGGAAAAAACATTAATTGCCCCAGTGAAAAAAGGGTCTGGAACCCTTTGGATAATGGATGCCCAAACAGATGAACAGTATTTTTAAAAGGAGAAAATAAAATGGGTTAGATGGATGGAAAAAGGGACAGAGCTCCCAAGTCTGCTGCCAGAGCTCCCAGTATGAAACTGGGATTTAAACACGTTTAGATTGTGTCTAAAAGAGCTTCTCCTGTGTGAATGAGGGAAACAAATGAGTCTCCTCTCCTGTTCTCGAGGAGATTCATCTATGGCTGTTCCTGCGATGTACACGGGCCTTTAGGAAGGTCCCTAAAGTGAGGAGCAGAATCACTTTTTAAATTTCGTTTCTTAGAGCTATTCCCAGCCCAGCCTCTAGTCCATCTTGTCCGAAAAGCCCAGAAATGGACACAAATCCCGCCCGGTCCTCTCTTCTCCCCGGGTCCCCTCGGGGGTCACTCCACCGCCACCCCCTGCCGAACTACATCTCCCGTGGTGCCTTGCGGCGGGCACCGCCCGAGCGGCCAATGGGTGACGGCGGCGCGTGCGCGCGCGGCTGCGCAGTGCGGCGGCGGCGGGGGGCGGGCGGAGGCGGAGGCGCTCGGCGGGGCCGCGCCGGCA
>VZUI01088575.1:0-18753 GCA_013401135.1 Cettia cetti | reverse complement strand
CCCCCCCCCCCCCAAGCCCTTTCTCAACATGCACAGAATTAAAAATTATGAACCTTTCAATCACTGCATATGAAGAAATCCAGCAGCTGTACCACACAGAAAAAAAGGGGAAAGTCTGAGTTCGAAATGGGTTGTTGGTCATTCCACATGAGTAACATCTTCATGGGAATTTTGCTAACTAAATTTAATTGTGATGCTGCAAAAATGTTGTGCAAATAATGTTGCTGTGATACATGTGTTGCAAGTTATTACCGAGTCATAAAGGAGCTGGGAAAGAAGAAACTGAAACACAAAATGCTCTGTGACGCCAGAACACCTTCTGGTGAGTATCAGTTTGCAAACCACAATGTAAGTTTATGCCCACAATTTAATTGACCTCCTGAAAGCAAAGGTAAACAGGAATAGAAGGGCAGGCGTCTGCGGTTCTCTCTTTCCTCCAGAGAAATTTGTTCTCCATCAAGCTCTGTCCTATTTCCTTGGCATTTTCTCAGCCCTTGAGCAATAGAAAACAATACCTAAGAAAAAACTCTTCACTTAGGTGTGCAGGGAAGGGGGCCTGTGAGACATGTCAGCAGTTTTGAGGACAGACACACAGCTCCCAAATCTGACAAGGAAACCTGAGACCCACCACAAAAACCACACAGCCCAAAACAAAAAGATGGCTTAAGAAAGCAGAGTGCTCTGAAAGACTGCACTGCCGGGGTGGGAAGTGTGTCAACCAAACTCTAAGTGGTCATGGCTGAAAAAACCCCCATTTTATCTCTCTTCCCAAAACTTGCAATCAAATGTCAAACCCTTTGGTTTGGCAGAATTAACTAATTTCTTTTCTTTAAATAGAGTCTTGCAGTAAAAGAGCATCAAAACAGAGGAAGCACGAGGTGTATCCACTGCCCCAGTAAGGCAAATTGCTGTGTTTGAGGGCTGCCGCAGGAGAGCAAGTGGGTTGCTCACAACTCATGGTAGGACCCCTGGGACTAAGGATGCGTAGTTTTCTCCTCATTACAGAGGCTGGTGGTGTGAAATGCTGTTCTTCTAGGGACAAATATCCTCTGGGAGCCATTTCCCGCTGCCTTTTTGGCACACACCAATTATCTGCTGTGTAAGCTGTGACATATATTGGTATCACAATTATACACCCCCTGCTCCTTCATCTTGTTTAATCTGTTAGCACCTGGCCGTGTAGAGTTGGAGCAATGGCATTCAATGTGGGAAGAAAGGCAAATGCTAGGATTAAGCTGCCCTCCAGCAGTATATCCTAAATAAAGAAAAGCAATCACCAAGAAGGCTGTCTCAGCCCCAGTGCCTGTTCCAGCTCAGCCTCTCCTATACACAGACCCTATTTCTGCCACAGTGCACATTTGTGTCCAAGGAATCAGTCTATGGATAGGGGAGTAGGGCTGCTCACATGTACTAAGGGCTGTCTGGAGAGCTGCAGACCTTCTTGCTGCCTCCTTCCTGGGGCATGGACTCCATGAAGGCCACTGGACATTACACTCTAACTCAGAGGCTCTTGCAGGCAGGGATGCTGTTCATCCTGCTGCTGCCAGGCTCTCAGACCTCAGAAACTCAGCTGTGATACTCTCTAGGCTGCAGCATGAGGGGAAAAGGGCAGGTGGAGGAGGGGAACTTGGGGATGCGTGATTCCCATGGCAGCAGAGACACTTTGTGACCCCGAATAGACTGTGCCATGGGGAATGAAGGGGATGTGTTTCAAGCTCAGGCAAACCAAAAGGCAGACACAGTGTGTAGAGAGCCACCATCAGCTTCCTAAATTAAAACTGTCAGCAGGCTTGGGCCAGCCAGTATAACAAGGGAGATGTGCTCAACACAAGTACCTCCCTGCCATTTTGAACTCACTGTGTGCTACAACATCAAGGCCACCACACATCTGGGCTTTGGTACAGGACAGCATAGCCCAGCTCTCTGTCAGTCCCAAACCTCACATCTGCTTTGGGAGAGGAAGTGAGTCTGGGCACACTCCCTCACAGGGAAATTAGGCAGGGAGAAGAAATACAGCAAGCCTGAAGAGAGAGAGGAGTGGGGTTGGTGTGAGCAAGGGCTTCACCAGAGCCCATTTTCCTTCCTGGAATAAGGAGGCAGGTGGGGAATGGATGTGCTCTATCCCCTGGCCCTGCAGTTTCCCATTTGGCATTCCCAGACAGCATTAAGGATGGCAAAATGGGCTGTGCCTGCTTATCAGTGGGGTCACATCAGTCCCTGGCACAGTGGAGGCAGTAGCAAGCGTGAGGGAAGCCAGATGGTTGTAGAGGTGTCAGCCTGGCTGTGCTCTGTTTGTACATGTATCACATTCACATTTACATACATCTCCACCCACACAGAACCGAACTGGAACCAAGATAGTTTGGAATAACAAAGTGGGATTTCTCTATGACAAATCCAATCTTGAGATTCACCCTGTGGATGATCCTTGTATAAACCTCCCACCCTTTCAATCACCCTTTCCCCATCCCACTGCAGCCTTGTAACTCTTCTTGCCAGCACTGAGGTGGCTCAGTAGCACATCCTATTCTCCCACACAGGAACACTGCAGCAGTTTGGTGCTCCCAGGAGGCTTAGCCTGCAGCAGGTGCAACTCCAGAGGCTGGTGAATAAGAGCCCAGGGAGAGCCTGGGAGGAGCTGCCAGCTGCAGCCTCACTCCATTAGCATGAGATGTGCCAAGAGTTTCAGAGCTGATCAACGCCAGAAGGCAACTTCCTGATGCAATTAATTTAGAGGTGAATTCAGACACATCTTGCCATTCTTCTGGGCCACACGTTGCTAATTAAAAGCCAGCCTGTGTGTTTAGGATCAAGGACAGCAACACATACTTTGGTGGTAGAGAAAATTTCTATGTGTCCTTGTGACACTGGTGGTTGGATCTACAGAACATGGTTGTGGCTACCAGTGAGTGAGAGGTTTCCCTTGGACTCTTTCAGATTATGCTGCACACCTGGTCCCCATTTAAAAGCTTATTAAATTCAGAGAGGCAGGGCTGTCCCACAGGTCAGGAGCTGTAATGGAGCTCAGGACTTTTCAGTTTTGCACTTGAATCAGCTGGATTCAAAGGATGGTGTTGGGAAAGCCACCTGGCTTGTGGCTCCATTCACATCATGCAGGCCAGGGAGTGCTGAACCTCCAGTGGGACCCTGCCTGAGCAATAAATCTTTGGGGACTGACTGCAGTTTCAAGTACAGAGCACAGCAAATCTCTAGTCTCTCTTCCCCTTAAGACAGCTGTGATACAAATGGTCAGTCTTTAGAGGTTTTTTTCCCCATCTGTGAATTAAATTTTAGCTGGGCATCATTTTCTCTGCAGCTGATGAGCATTTCTGTAGAAAGTTTTGTGATCCCAGCAAGTGAACAGAGTTCATGCCCTGACAATAATTAAATGATAAATCCACTTTTGGGTTGAGGAGACAACGTGTTCTAGGGTGGTCCATCAAATACAGAAACAGCACCATGCAAATTAAAGACAGCTCAAACAAAGGATTTCACAATGAGACTCTTACAGCTAAGGCATTTGGGATCATTGGATCTGGATCTAGTTCCCAGCCACAGCTTTGTAGCATGAACTGAGGCTCTCAGCTTCCTCTTCTCATGAAGGGAACAGTATTCTATCTGTTTTATATGGGAAGGCTGCACACAAATGTGAAGCTATCTAACAGGCTGGATGAGCCTCCAGCAGAAGGAGCCACAGGTGACTGTCCTGGTGGTTGCCTGCGTGATCTCAAGAGACTAAAATCACTTCTTCAAATCCTGTGAAGTTTCAAGACAGCAGAAAACCCAAGGGCAAATAATCTGTTTGAAAACGTACCATGAGTTAATCAAGAGTTCTACTCTGTGGAGTGAATATTTGGTGTATATTTCTTTGTATTTCCCTCCTATCTTCCTCTTTTATAATTTAAAGCAATTCAGAAAAATGCTAAAGGTATGTTTCAACACCAGGTTTGTGATCAAGTAACGGTTTTCCTCCTTCAGCTGTGACAGGAAGCTGATTGCTGAGAATTGCTAAAAGGGCAGATTAGCGCCTGCTGAAGGTTGCCAGTTCCTGGGGCTGATCAAAAGCCAGGCAGTGCCCCTGACAGCTCCCCCCAGCCCTCTCTGGTGGCCACCCAGATGTTTTCCCATTCCAGCCCTCAGATTTACAATCTGTCATGGCTCACAGCTGTGAGCTGGACTCAAAGAGGGCTGGTGCTCTGTGGTTGGAAAGACTAGACCTTGTTTCTGTGGGCTGCACCTTGCTTTCCAAAAAATGCGAGTGTTCAGAAGAGCGAACCAACCCTTGCAGTAAAGATTTCAAGTAGATGTGTCCCAAAGCAGTGGATCTGCCCTAAGCATGCAAACAACAAGGGCACCAAGAGTCTCTTAGATATTTCAGAGAATTCTCACTATCATTTTGAAGGTCAGCATGGCCAGTTGTTTTGCAGCTGCTCTAAACATATAAGTTTCTTCTCTACCATCGGTGAAGATTTGCTACATCACCCTTTGACCATTGGGATGAACAATCCATTTGCCCTGTTCATTTTAGCCTTCTGATATTTGCGTATTTGTAATGGAGTTTTTCAAGCATTTTCATGTAAACAAATGTTTATCTAACATTCTCTTGTTGTTGACATTCCTCTCTTGGGGAGGAGAAACCTGATAGATTTCTAGTTTGACCAGTGTGGTTGGAGAGGTGACAACCTCATCCTCCAATCCATGGTCATTGTCCAAAATCTATATAAACTGAAGTAACATATAAACTTCCTTTTCTCTTCCTTTCCTGACCTGGTGGTATGTGTGTGTTCATTGCGTGTCCTATAACGACACAATCCTTCGTCAGCTCACTCCTCAGCCCTGGGACCATTCTCCAGAGTCCTCTTTTAATGCTGGTTTTTCAACACTGAAAGGTCAGACTACTGCCTGCTAATGGCTGCCAGTTTACAGGACTGATCTGAGAGCTGCAGTAGTGCTCCACTGATTTGATGGCATGTTGAGGGCTCTTAAATGCCAGAAAGTGCATCCAAACACTGTTCCATATATACATGTTTATGCTTCCCTGGTTATATTCAAGCATGCCATATCAGCTTCCCCAAGGAATCTCTAGAAAACCAAGAGACCCCCTAAACCCCGTGCTCATATGGCTTTTCAAAGCACAGCTGGTGTATTCTTGTCCTTGTTGCCCAAGTCTCTCCCTGTTTAGCTCCTGAAGGTTGGGAGTTGTGCTGCCAGGCACTCAGCCTGGGACAGCAGCACGGGGGTGCAGTACAGCCCTGCTTCAGCATCATGCCAAACTCTAGAGTCACTGCCTGGGGAAAAGGATGATCTTCTGTAGTTATTCTCTTCCCCTCCACCAAATGCTGGGAGATGCTTTAGCTCTTTCTGCGCTTTTATCCCTCACACCAAGAAAATGAGCCACTAATGAGAACCATTTGACTGCTCACTGCTTTTTTGACTTCTCACTGCTTTTTGATATCAAGGTCCCTAAAACTACTCCACTAGCTCAGAGACACAGAAAGTGCTGGTAGTATAGCTTCTGCTCCTGAGATACAAAAGCTTTGGGCTTCACAGCCAGTGCAGTGCAGATTTCTGCTTTCCCTCCAGTCCAGCCACAGAGGCTATTGACCACTTCTGTGTGGAGATGCTCTTGGGACTCTCTGGAACAGTTTCACACATCAGAAGTCTTTGCCAACTCCTAAATTCATCAAGTTTTTCTTCTACTACCTGCAGCTCCAGAGTATCTCTCCAAAGCAACTCTCATTTCTGATCTTTCTTTCCCTAAAATTCCTTAAAATAAGATATCAGTTCAGAAATTGAAACAAACCATCTACCTTCTCCATGTTTGTGGTGTTGGTGGTTCCTAAGATGGGTGAATGCTGGGGCCACTTGTTCTGAGCTGAAAAATTTTGCGATGTGGTAGGATGATTTGGACATTACAGTGCCAAAAAAGGAACTGTGCATGAAGTCCGATGTTTGAAGTAAGAACATGCGAACTGGGTGTGTTGCACACACCATGGATAGCTCCAGGTCCAAGAAGCTGGGAGCTGGGGAAGCGTGGAGGAGCTTGGAGCCCTGCCTAATGGGAACAAGGGAGGCTTCGTGAGCAGCATCAAACACTGTTCCCAAAGAAGGGGCTGCATAAACACACTGCTTGGCACTTGGTCAGTGAACAAAGAAATTTCTTTTTCATCCCAAGAATGTGTTCAGGGTGGGATCTTGGAGCCTGATCTTTGAATAACGCTGGTGGGGAAGGCCATGCTGAATTCCTTCTCTGCTTTGCAGGGCCGAAGGCTGGGCAGGGTTCCCTCTTTGTGGGGCTGCAGTGCCTGAGGATGATCTTCCAGTTGCTTCTGTGGGGAGCCAGCACAAAGATTCCGGATAAAGATCCTTCGCTCCTGTCATTCCCAGGAGTTACTGGGAAGAGCATCAGGCCTGACAGATGCTCTGTCAGGGGCCTGAGACCACTCTTCACAATCTTACCAAAGGTCTTCAGAGAAAGATGCAGACTCAAATTACTCCTTTGATGTGCCTAGAAATATGGCACAAACTGCAGGGAGGCCTTTCTGGGCAGCAGGTAGACCATTTTTACTCTGGATACAGGCAAAATGAGAACTTCTAAGATCTTGTGCTGCCCTAGTGAAGCCCTACTTTCCAAGAGTTCAGAGCATCCTATTTTCTGGTAGCCTTCCTGCAGCCAAAACATTTGATACCATTGACAACCAGGGTTTTTACTTAATGAATAACAACTGTCTTACCTCCCATAAGCCCTGTGAGGATTATTGAGTTAACTGCTTTGGAAATGTACAAGTGACTAATAATAATAGGAGTGGCACAAATATTTCACAATAAGCAGCCTGTCAGATTCAGTCTTCTCATTCTTTTCCTCGAACAGCACTCACTGTGAAGTTGGGTTCTTCTCGCATTCTTGCATTTGTTTGTTGATTTAATCAATGAAAACATCTGGTCATCTCTTTTCCTGTGACTTGACAGCAAATATTCGAAATTCAGCGTGTGTTAGAGGGGGTGGCTCCTCACATGTTGAGGGTGTTGGTGACCCTGAGCAAGTATGTTCTCTGAGAGGCAAATTACTGAAAAAATAATTCTATTTCGCCTATTTTGCAGGGGACTGACATGTGATGGCTGGAAGTATCTTGAGCAGCAAAATACAGTTGCTCATGGATCTAAATAGTATCATACTCCCAAAAGTCATCCATAGGATTTGAACCAAGTACTATGAGCACCCAACAACAAACCTTGACTTCTGCCCAGTCACCTCTGTTCTCCAAGGGACTGGGAAGTTCTGCAAGTACATACCTTCCCAGGATCTTTATTTTCACCTGTTGCTCAACTTGAATTGTTCCTAGCGTGGTGCTATATGAGGGCTGACTTTTATGAGATAATCCTGAGAATTCTGGTAGTAACAATAGCTGCATCTCCAAGGAAGCTGGGATCAGCACTGCATAGCTGTATAGGCCCAGCTGGAGCAGTACCTTGCCTGCCTTCCCTGATGTGAAGCCATATGTTGCTGTGGTGATGCGGGGATGTCATTATTGTTTGAACAGCAATGCACTCAAAGTCATAAGGAGAGGATTAGGATAACTTTGTGGCCAGATGAGGCAGAGCAACTGCTGTCTTCAATTTCACCAGCAGAGAACAGAGCACATTCATGGGTACGTGGTCATTGCTTTTTTTGGAAAAGCCCTTTCCATCCTTGCTTTTCTCCCCATGCCAATGCTACCTGTGCCCCGGCAAGAGGCCGTGTCCCAGAGCAAAGGCCAGCAGGTGACACCCCTTCTCTTGTTGACCTGGCAGGAGAGCAGCAGACCAAGCCCTGCCAGTAGCAAGGAGGAGGCAGTGAGTCAGTACTGGTACCAATTAGCAGCCTGAACGGGGTTATTACAGGACAAGCTCTGTTTAACTTAACTGCTAACAGACTGGCTCTGTCATTTGGAAGAAATCACAGGCAAACACACTTAATGGGGGCCCAGAGGAGTGGGGGCAGGGAGCACCGTGGCTTCCCCTCCTCTTATGAGCAGTGTATTTTGTAAAATACAAATGTAATTGTCATTTGAAACACATGTACAGCCGGATGGGGAGGAGGGCGGGAGGTTCACTGATCATCTGAAATCTATAGGGCAATCTGCATCCTGAAGAGCAGGGCTTTGCACATCTGTTTCACAGGTTCTTTTTGTCACCAGAGGATAATAGGAAGGCTTTCCTGCACTCCTGCCTGGCTCAGAGTGCTCAAACCAGCCAGACCTCCACCCAGGGGAAAGTCTCTGTACTTTTCCCTCTCCTGCATGCCTAGCACTGCCATGGGCTGTGCCCAGTGGGTCCTGCTCCTCTGGCAACCCCCGGGCCTGCTTCTGAGCCCCCAGGGCAGTGCTGGCAGCTTGAAGCAGCCAGGCCTGACTCCTGCTCTGATTTGATGCATGGCATGGTCTGATTGGGACCTGCAGACGTCATGCAGAAGCTGCATGAGCAGAAAATGGGTTGAAAACTTTACATGCAGCTGGAGCTACTGTCTGAAGATTTCACCAACCGAGATGAATTCTCTCTCAAATGAAAGAGGGAAAGAGCAGACAGAGCACTATGTTTTCCTTAAGCACAGGACTCTGGCTCATTCATACCACAGTCCTGTGGCTGCAGAGGTCCATGGAGATTCCTGCAGAGGGCAGGTGGCTCTGATGGGATCCTTGAGCCCACACATCTTTTCTGATTGGAAACACTGACAGTGTCTGGTTTTATGAGGAAAGGAATACCACTGGTATGTTAAATGGATGGTTGAGTGAAGTTCTGGAAAACTGATGTCTGTTAATTCAGTGGGATTGCTCACTGTGTCAAGATTGTACTGGCTTAGATCAAGGAACTTTTTAAGGATGAAGAACAGCCTCTTCTTTCCTGAATTCTGTGTTTTGACCTCTGGGAAGCTGGGCATGAAGGAAGAAAGCAAGTTACATAGTATAGTGTGTAACTTGCAGACGCTATCTATGAGTCCTAAATCACAGCAAAATTTTGCTAGTCCCTCCTGCCCAAACTGGAGCAGCTTTTCAATCCATGGCGTCAGGTGTGGAGAAAAAAAAAGTGAGAGGTGGGTGAGCAAGAAAGCCCTTTCCTGATGGGAGGCAGCAGGGGCAACCTGCCACTAGGCAATCAAACACTCTAAGGAGGAAACTTTGCCTGCTACACTCTGAACTTGTATCCGTGTGAGATCAGGGCTCCTGGCTTCTCCTCATTTCAACATTCAACAGGAGCAAGGGCACCCACTGTTTCCCACAGAGGGCAAGATGCCACCAATAAACTGCGTGCTCATGGTAACAGTGTGGGAACTACAGAGCAGAATGTGGCCCTTCAGAGACTGCTAACTCCCTCCTTATGCTGCTGGGTTTCTCTTTCTAAGCAGACACTTGACATGAGTAGTTTTTGTTCAGACAGGTATTTCTTGTGGAAGATGCTACAAGAGACAAGGGTAAATGTGATGCTTTAGTAAAGACTAGGAATTTGCAATTGAATAACATTATAGCAATGGAGAGAAAAGGGATTTGGCAGAGTTGGAAGAAGGGCACAGCAGGGACTGTAGGGCAGGAGCAAATAGGGTAGAGCTGTGGGGCCAGGACTAGGCTAGTGGGGAGGTGGCAAGGCAGGTCCAAAGGCAGCAGTAAAGCTAAGCAGTTCTTGGTGGTACCGGAATTGCAAAACCATGGCTCACAGTGCTGTTATACCAAACACATCTCCAGAAGCAAAGCACTGGCTGTGTTAACAGAGCACACATGGCCTTCTCCTGAGCAGCATCTCTTTGCATGGTGTGGCCTTTTAAAATGTGCCAAACAGATTGAGTACAAGCAGCACACACATAATAAATGTGACACAACAACAAAAAAAGAGCAACAATACCGCACTCCCAAAAAAACGCTGGAAAAGCTGCAGAATTCATTGAAGATCCCCAACTCCCCCTTAACCTCTATGCCAGGAACTATTGTTTTTAATGTTAATAATGCCTCGTAATAAACAGTGGCATAACTCCAGGCCCCTCTAGGTCAGGGATAATGGGATCAGACTGAAGCAATGTAATCAGTAGCAGAGCTCAGCTTGGATTGCCAGGCTCTCTCTTTTTGACAGAGTATATCACTGCTGGAAAAAAGGAAGCCACCAAAGATAAGCACATAGCAGGTAGGTGCTTCCTCCTGCAGCCATTGCTTGAGTTGCTGGAGTTCAGAGCATCCTGGAAGAAATGAGGTAGCAAAAGACCCTGAGGAGTTTCACAGGCTTTGGCCCTGCACCAGGGGTAGCACTGCCTCATAGAGGTTGGGTCAGTGAAGTTTACTTGGCTAAGCAAATGTTGGCAGACCATGCTGAGGTGGAGGGGGAGAGCTTGTCCCTGCCAATCTGTGTGAATAATGGCCATGAGGTAAAGCACATGGAGACACTGGACAGGAAGGCACTTCTTTTTTCCATCCCTCTGTGATGTGCCAACGCTCCACATCCCTCTCAGATACATCTCTGTCTGGATGTGGGAGCCTGGAAGAACTGCTGACTAAAATGGGATGGAACCAAATACCTCACTCAGCACAGATTCCATTTTTAAACAAGCAACTGATATTGATTAACACTCTGATATTGATTAACACTCTGATATTGATATGATACAGAGTGGCCCTCTGTGCCAACAGCTTGTGCCTCTCTCCATGACAAAACTAGTCCTTGCACCAGGGCTTCCTTGCTTTGTGTGTGCCTCTACACATCCCTCTGGGAGTGGGCTGTGAGGGGGAGGAAGGAGTTAAAAGAGCCAGTGCGGCCCTAATGACCCATCTGCCACCTCATCTCGTGTGACACGAATCATGCAATGGCGGGGGTTGGGAGGGCAGGGAGCAGCTCCCTTTCTCTCCTATTAGCTGAACCTCTGATTATCATTTCTGTGCAGCAGAGGAGGTGGCAAGCCATTGTGTGTCAGCTGGGAGAGCAGCTGAAAGGGGGCTTCTCCCTGTCTTAAAGGAGAAGCCCTTCCTAACCCTTCCCTTCACAAAGCAGGAATTGCCCTCCTCCCAAGGAGCCTAGCCAACAGGAAAGGGCCCTCAAAAAGCTCCAGCCATGGAGCTCCAGCCCTGGGGGCACTGGGCTGATGTCTTTGACAGGGATGCCTCCCAGCAGGGAGCAGGGAGCCAGGGTCCCCAGCCTTCCCAGAGAGGCTGGTGACCAGCAGGGCCAATTAGTACCAACCTCAGCGTCAGGTTTTGTGTGATAGAGGCACTTGGCCATGAGGAACTGGTCGAAGCTCCTCACCTCATTTCACACAACCAACAGCAATCAGATGGTAATAACCATGGGTCACTAGAAGGTGACCTCGAGGTGAAAGGCTCCATATCCCATTACTGGCTTACTTAGCTATCAGCCTAGCATGTCTTTCTAGTGCTTTGAATCAGAGAATGGTATTCAAGCTCTTTGAGAAAGTTCCTGCTGGATGGTGTTTAGCATTGTGCATTTCCCAGCAGACACGAAGGAATGGTAATTAATATCCTCCATGACTACCATGTACTGGGACCTTGCCATTAGCATTGTGTGACTAGGCAGGAATGTATTGATTTTTGTCTGAGCTGTGCAAGCTTGCAGCAGACACCAGCTCTGATTTTGTCCTGCTTTATTATATATGTGTGTGTGTGCTCATCTCATGTTAGCCATTATACTTCCCATTAGTATCTGCTGGTATTCTACAGCATGCAGAGAGGCCTTGAATGGTAAGTAGTATCCCTGCTCTGATCTCTGTCAGATCTAAACAGATTGTATCCCACAGCACTAACAATTTAGTCAGATCATTTATCCCACTCAGGGATCATTTAATTCTTTCTGGCCATTTGTGTCATCTTCTTTTTCCATCATAATCTATTTAGCTGGGGGAAGGCAGGATGAAAATGGCTAAGGGCCCTTGTTTCTGAAGCAATTCCCATCACAGGATACATTTCTCCAAGTCGTGTGATATGCTGGCAGTTCCTTTGCCCTAGTTGCCTGCTCCCTCCTCACTGTGTGTCTGCATCTCTGCCTGAGTTACAGTTTTGGCCTGATCAGGAAATTAGGGTTTTCTTCACTCATCTGCCTTCCTCGGCAGCAGAGTCACACTGTCTCTTCTGGTAAGCACAACCTCCCCATGGCACTAGCAATAACTCTGGTACAACCACCATGCTCTACCAGCCATGAAGCAGATAGGCTTGTAGGGAGAACCAATTTCTTTTGATAAAGTGACATATTTTGAAAAAAAACTGGGAAAACTTGCAGGAACAAAAGCCTCTTCTTAAATTTCAAATGACAAATGGCAAACTCCTGGAAAGGACAAATGTTTTGAATTTAGTTTGGGTTTGGTAATCAGCTGGGCAGTTTAAAAAAAAAGGTGGTTAACACCTGTAAAAAGTTGAGGGATGAGAAGTAGTGAGAAATAAATACAGTGTAATAAAACAAAACTCTGTAATAGCATTTATGGAGTTGATGAGCTTTGCCATTCAGACGTAGTGTGGATTCTAGTGCCCAGCTTCTTCTTTGAAGGTATTTTATGAATCTCCCTGAGGATCACGTTGAGAAGTCAGTGGTTAAAAGGCAATTTCTGTGGAGAAAGACAGTTAGGTGCTTACGTACCTCTACCAGTTGCCATCAATAATCTATCTGGGGCTCTACTGCTTGCTCAGCAGCACCCACAGTTCCCAGAAGAATGTCTGTTGCAGCAGGGGGACATGCTACGTGCTGCTGGCTGGGAAATGGGTGCACACATAAATGCACATATGTGTGTTCATCTGCATCCATGTCCAAACCCCAAAGGGTAGCTGCTTCCCATATGCAAGGATCCTTTCAAGCATCTAGCATTCCCCACTTTTCCTGGCTCTTCCACAGCTGCTTCTGGAGACAAGTGCTCTGGAGACACTGAGGAGAGGGCAGCAATATTTTTTTTACTGCAGCATGGCAATCTGAGCAAAATGTGGTACTAAGGGTTTCCAAAACTGAGGCACATTGGGATGTGGTACATCATAACTCTCTGGGGTGACCTGGCTCCTTTTTGAAGAGTAGGAGGAGTAAGAAAGGAGAGTAGGTCTAGGCAACAGTAAAGAGCAAACCTGGAGGGATTTTCTACGTGGCCACTTATGGAGCTCTTAGCCTTTTTCTTTTACCTCTCCTTTTTTTCTATCAGGGAGCGTGCCTCCAAAATAATCCTGAGAGTGAGGTGGCTCTGAAACCTGGTGTCCAATGTGTTAAGCATTTCTTTTCTGTGAAGAAAGCCTCTAGATATGTCTAAAATACTACAGTGTCACAGGAGTTCACCAGGAAAGGATGCAGGCCACTGGTCCCTTCATTTGAAGAGACATGTGAATGGGCAGCATGACCCACACAGTTCTTCTGTGCCAGATGTGCTGTCAATCCAGACTCCATCATTCCCTGCTCTGCCTTGCTCAGATGGTTTGAGGATGAGCAATGAGAACTGTCAGAGCAGTCTCTTAAGTTTCTGCTTTACTGGGAGTCACTTGAGCTTCTTTAATAAGGGTCTCCTAGTGATTCAAGGCTGAGACATCGTGAACTGTCCGAGAAGATTTTGAAGTTGCTGCAGGGTACTGTGTAGGGTACTGTGACAAAGGGAAGCACAGCTTGCTCCTGCAATTACAGATTCATGACTCATATAATAATTTAGGTTACAAGGCACTTCTAGAGGTCATCTGGTCCAAGACTGTGCTCAAAGCATGGCAAATCTTTATGTTAGATCCACCTTCAGAGCTAGATCTAGTTGCTCAGGGCTTTGTCCAGTTGAAGATCTCCAGGGTTGGACATTACACAATCTCTGGACAGCATGTTCCAGTGTTTGACTACCGTCATTGTGCAAAAATATTTCCTAATGTGTAATTATTATTTCTCTTGCTACAGCTTGTTCCGTTGCTTCTTGTTCTTCTGCTGCACACCTTCAGAAAAGTCTCAATTTTCTATATTATTTCTAATTATGTATTTGAAGGGATAAGGCCTGGGAACAGAAAGGCACTTTTGGCCTTCTTCAATGTGAAGAGGAGCCCAGAAGAAGCAGTTATCAGAGTGTCCAACCTTGAAATCTTTTCATGCTGCTCAGAGATGCACCTGCCACTGAGATCAGAACAAGACAAAAGATTATGTTACAAACAAGTAAAAATTATTCTCAGGAAACAGGTATGATCTGATCTATCCTGGAGGACCCAGTTACAGAATTAACTCTTGGACAGTCCAATGTCTTTTCCTGGTCTGTGCATAAGAGAAGGCAAGGTAGAGAGGAAAGGCAGCTCTGGGGAAGTCAGTGATACAGGATGGGAGGAGGTGATAAAGAAAAAGATCAGAAATCAGTGTCTTTTAAACACTACTCTTCTGACCAGGTATTCCTGTGCTGGATGTGCAACCTATCCATGCCTTTGGGGGTGCCACCATACACAAGCTGAATGGTTTTTCTCCTGCAGGACACAACAGACTTTTTTTCCCAGCAATGACTGAATATTTTATGTTGCTGTTTACCCAGGGGTTCTGCAGATTCCCAGGGTAGCTCTGAAAAAGCTGAGAGAGGGGACCAAAGTGTCTTGTCACATCTGGGAGCTTGTTTGAGCAATGTAGGAGGGGACCAAGCTAGAAACATTATTGTGTGGTAGTATGTGCCTTTTCATAATGGTGACTTTTCTTCCAGCCATAACAGTTTCACAAGGAATCAGAAGTGAAGCACTGAGGCAGCCCAAGGGGGACTGCGAGCCTTCCAAGCATCCCAGGTAATCTGTGTTATGTAGTTAAGGGCTGGCATTGCATCAAGGGGGCTCACTTCTTGACTAGTGTAAATCAGCACAGACTCTCTGGAGGCTCTGGAACTCTGCTGGTTTATCCTAACTGAGAAAGGGGCCCATGATATCCAGACTCAGACTGCATGATGTAGGTTTGTCCTCTGTACATGCAAGAGGTATCCTAGGAGTCTAGGGCAATATGGATTACACTAAGGAATTTCCAGCTGGTGAGTGGAGGAGGCCACCTAAATTAAATAGAAGTCCTGTGTGTCCTACCTAAAAATCAGTAGCCCTATAGCTGGGCACTGCCAGGCTCACTGCCCTGGGAGAGCAGTAGCCACCTGAGCTCTGGCTAGGCTAGGGAGTCAACCAACAGCATTTGATGGGAAGAAAAAGTATCCTGTTTCTTGGGAGGCTTTTCTCACAGGTTTGTGGCCTGTTATGAGGAAGAAAAACTACAATGGAAAAATAACAATACCATCTGAAAAATCTTGAATTCAGCTCACTTTACAGAAAATAAGGGGCTTGTAAACCCTTGGCTTTACTTTATAGTCAATGAAGAGAGATGAACACCCAGAGAAATACTCAGGTCAACTAAAGTCTGTCTTGCTTTTTGTTGAGGTGTGTGCTTGTCCCTGTGACTACAGGGAGGGCAGAAGGGTGCTTACTAGAACTCTGTACCCCAGGCATAGCATTCCAATAAAATCCCATGGGAGAAGCACTTCCTAGTAGAGGCCACTTGGCATGACAATTGCCTGAGTTTTGCAGGAAGGCCAGAGCTCCAGCCTCCATGTCACAGTAGAGAAAAGGAGACCAGAGGAGACCAGACAGTAATGAAAAGATCATGACTGTAAAATTAGCATGGTGTGGATGCTCCTGACATAGTGTGTTGGAATGTTGGCAAAATCTCAAGGAAGAATTAGAATGGAAAGAAAAGTTAGAGAAAAGGACCATGAGACTAAGCAGAAGACTAGAGTGAGCACTTGTAAATGTTTGGACTAGAACAATGGCTGGAACATGGGTGGACTGTAGAAGGGTTTAGGCCAAGCTCTGACTTGCAAACAAAATTCATGTTTGGATTTGACCCTGCTGATTGTCATGGGTGCTGCTGAGTTTACAGTTTTCCTTACTGAGGAAGGAACATGTAGGGACGAGAGCAGTGGGGTCAGGGGTGCCTTTGCACTTCTGGCTTGGCATATTTTCCTCTCTGTGGACTTTTCTCAGTCTCTGGGGAAGTCCATTGTTGCTACAGCCTCATTTACTGTAGTTTTCCTACTAATTCTCATTCATGCTCAGAAGGGTGCAAAATTTGCAGTCAATCAGAGGGACTTTGGCAGTGGAGTTTGTCAAAGATAATTAAAGCCTGGAATCGCCTACGTGTTTATTTTTATTTTTTCGAAATATGCTGGGATGAGTCCAGATTGTATATCAGGAATAGTTTCTATTGCTTTTCTTCACTTTAATGGCACCAGTTCTTTCTACCCCTCAGATTCTTCCATTTGCTGCAAAATATATTAGGAGAGAGAATTCCTTTTCTTTCCATGCCATTTTCCCTCTCGGGGTTGCCAGATCATAAATATTATTGATACCAATCCTTCTTCTCCTTAGTCCAGCTACCTTTTAAAAATGTTATTTTATTATAACACCTTTGCATTAAATAGGAATGTTCAAAGCCAGTTCTCAGGTGCTGTAAATAGACTCCTGCTTTGGGGCAGTCAGCAGTTTCAGCAGCACATTTCCAAGCAGCTCCCGATGTTCACACTGAGCTCTCTTGCACAGCTGTGGTGCAAGAGCCCAGCACAGATGCACTACAGTAGCAGGTGGCAAGCCACAGCACTTGACACCAGCAGAGTGGCCCGAGGCTTTACACTGTGACTGCAAAGCCACCTCTAGAAAAAGATGGTGGGGTGAAACAGGGACTGGTCAGGGCAGAGAAATTCAGTGGTGATGGTAGAAAGGTTAACTCAGGGGAGGGGAGACTGTACAAGAGGTGAAGATTTATGGAGTACTTAAAAGGAGGTAAGAGAACGTGTGACAGCCTGGTATGGCAACTATACAACAAAAATGATAAAGTGGAAGAGACCAGACTGACAAACAGGTCAGGAGATGTGAGAGATCCTTCACTGGTTTCAAGAAGGAATGTCTTGGTCAAAGTGAAAGAGAGGAAAAGATGTGAAAAGTGAAAGAGAAGAAAAGATGTGAAAAGTGAAAGAGGAAGGAAAAGGAGGATGAAAGAAAGATTTTGTTCAGCATTGCAAAGGCTTGGGGAAGATCCACTGGGAGAGAAGAGGGAAATGAATATAAGCAAGAAGGGAAGAAAAAGTGAACAAGAGATTGATGAATATAAGCTGTTGTCTACAGTGCAGCATAGCTATGGCTGCAGTGAACCATGGGTGCATCCAGGGTAGTATTAAACTGCTAGTACTGCCGTGTAAATAGTACCACACCATTATTCATGTTGTGGCTGTGGTAGCAAGGGGTGCCAGCAGTCCTGGAGACAGGCCAATTAGCTTTATTAGTTGAAAAAATCATTTTGGGAAGAAAAACCAGAGCTGCTCAGGGAGGCAGCAACAGAACACAACCACAGCAGAGATCTTTTCTGCCTCAGAGTGGGTGAAATACAGGTCTTCGTTCCCCTGTTTTGTCTTCCATGGGCCCTATCCTCTCTAACTGGCAGCTACTTTTTCCCAGTGCAGGACCAGTATTCGCACTACCAGTATCCATTGCCTTCAAGGGCTTTCAGGCGGTCCGTGAAAAACAGCTCTTTCCCTACAGTGACCAGAGGCTTCAGCACTTGTGGAGCAAAGGGGTTGCAATAATTTCTCCCTCCTCAATGAAAATTAACTGCAAGAGCCCTTCTTCCCCTCCCTACAAGCAAAGTCCTGGCCTATTAACCGGGATGAAGGGATGGGGGGCTATAAAGCAGGGGAGAAACATATCTTTGTGTCTGCTTGCAACTTTGTAAGAGGAAACGTTACCATGGCAATGGGTGGTCTTTACTGAGAAGGGGAGCTCGCTACAGTCTTAGTGTGAGGAGAAGGGGGGAGCGATGCTAAAGGGAGGCAGCCTGAAAATCTCATGGGAAGGGAGAGGAGGGACTGTAGTGCAGGGCAGGGAGGTGGTGTTCAGAGAACCACCTTTGGCAAAGTGGCTGTGACAGCAAGCCTGACATCTGGCATGGCTGCCCCATGATGCGGGCTCTCCACTGAGCTGCTACAAGATGGGCACCTTTAGACTGAGCCACGTATTTCCACTGAGGTCATCACCCCTGTCAAAAGAGAAGGCACCGCAATTAGCCCCCGAGGCCTCCTGCTTGAGTGAAAGCCCTCGCCTGGATGTGCCCATTCTGCTCTCCCCCCTCCTCACCCCAAGACTTTTGGTGTTTCAGCAGAAGCCTTGTTGCGCAGCCCAAGATGACCACACTGACTGGTCAGCTGCAGTGCAGGGCTGCTGCCTGGTTCGGAGCCAGAGAGGTGCTCCAGCCCCACAGAGATCTACCAGTGACAACCCAGTACGGCATGGGAAAGGTCTCCTCCCCATTTCTCACACCATGCGGATGGGAGAGGAGTTTCCTTGGTCTCCTGTTTTTTGCAAGGGGAGGGGCTGAGTAGCCAGAGCTGTGCGTGCGTGAAACAGTCAGACGATTGTGCGGGAGGTGGGGGGGAGAGGGAACAAAGAGCCGGGGCTGACAGCGCGGCACCACCAGCCATCGCGGAGCAACACTCTGCCTTCTTCCCACCGCTGTCCCTGCAGCCCGGGGCGGGCCGTGCCCCTTCCATTCCAGGCCACCGCTTGCCCCAGCGCCTCTGCCCTCGGCAGCTGTGCGGCCCCGCAGGCCGGGCAGACGCGGGCAGGGTTACGCACAGCGCCGGGGCTCCCGGCTCTGACCCAGGCCACGGAGGGCGCTGCGGTGCCCGGCGGCCGCGGCGCGGAGCTCTTCCCAGGGCAGCGCCGAGCCCGGCCCCGGCCGCGGCCCGGCTCCAGGCCGGGGTGGGGGCCCTCCCCTCCCCCTCCGCCC
>VZUI01088574.1:0-13126 GCA_013401135.1 Cettia cetti | reverse complement strand
TGTGGGGGGGGGGGGGAAGGAGGGCGTGGGGTGGAATTAGGAAAACCAAAGCCAACTGCATCTCCTTTTAAAGATGTCAAAAGATGGTAAAAATGCACAGCCCAAAGTCTTTTTTCTAAGGGAAGAAAGGCTACCTCCAGCTATACACTACCTCCTGTACTTCACAAACATGAGGCAGCATTTTTTTGTGGAGCTGTCAGAAAAATCATTACAAGCTCCTGTTCTGGTGGCCACCCAACCATTTGCTTTTATTTCTACATACCACGGTAGAATCCATTCATGCATCAGTTCTGCCACACGTTACCCTGACTTTGTTTTTTTACAGTTTCAGCAGCAGTACAACCTTTGCTAAGATAATATGGCAGCGCACTCCACTCTCATGACTGATGACCCATTTTATTTAGTAGAAAGTGGGGGGGACAAGAAGGCTTTGCTGCTCTACAGTATCTATTTCATTCTCAAGCTTATCTTACCACAGCACAGCCACTCTGAGGGATAAAGCTACTTTATATTACTGAGGAAATTCAAGAAAGAATTACTGTGCTTAATGGAAAAGAGCATGTAATTTGCTCTTATAACAAACATTTTACTTATCTTTAGGAGTAACTGATAAGTTTCTAATTCTTATTTGCAGTATGTTCTTTCGTGAAGTTGGGCTTTTTCCAATGCACTTTTTCTTAACATACGATGTTGCTTCTGTCTAACAGAGCAAAATGAACAGCTAGAATTGCAAATGAGTACTCCCTTCTCTTATACTGTAGGAGTGTCAGAAAAAAAAAAGCAAAACCCCCCTAGGTTTTAAGTTGAAAAAACACCCTAAAATAAGGAAATTATGCCCTGAAATAGCTTTGTCAATAACAAATTCTACAATCATCCTAAAATATGAAACTGGAAAAATCAATCAACACAAAACAATATCAAGTTACAATTTTGTTCTCCTGAAACAGGAGAAAAAACCTACTTAAAATTCTGGAATTTTTACCTCTAAATACTGCAGGATTGGGACCAGGTTAACCTACAAACTGACATAGACAACCATTTCTACAAATGAGGCTGCTAATGTTTCTATGTCACTGTTCTTTGTGTGAAGAGTAGGATCTACTTCCTCAATTTTTCTCTCTTTTGTATCCTGGAGCTGTAAGTCTGCCTGGGGAACACTGGGATTATTTTTATACATAGTATATATATCATCATGCTAGTTAAATCTGTCAGAACTGTATGCTTGCCACTGCTGAGGCACTAGTGCTGAGGAGAGGTACACCTCAATTTTGACATACAAAACGCAACAAAAGGATACGTCTAAAAACCTCTCATGTTCCTCATGAAGCTATAAAGCCTCCTGCAATCTGCAGACAAAAGCAATAAAACTGAAGCTTTTATGACACTGGCGATCTCATGTGATACAATCAAGGAGAAGATTGATATGAGCTCTGTTCAAACAGGTTAAACGAAACAGCATGATGTTTTGTTCTTCCCTGCAATCTCTTCTACGCAATAGCTTCTGATTCAGATTCTCTTTGTAAAGATGGTTAGGAACCCACAAGATCAACACCATTATTAATTGCAGAAAGATTTTTGTAGTTCAGGGCATCTGAACAATACCTATAAATAGTAACTGCCAGTACTCTATAGAGTAGATTTAGGCATGTTTAGGAATTTCTCAAACAGTTTGAATTAAAATTCTGAAGCAAGTGAAGGGAGGAAGGAACTCACATGAAGTGGAGGAGGTCCAAAAGAAACTATTAAGATCAACTAATGCACAGGAGAAATTTGCATGCACAGTATATATTCAAGTAGGTTGTTCTCGGATTTTTCCACAAAAATTCTATGCTACCTCAGAACTGTTTTCAGTTTCATGCAAGTTAGGAAATTTTCTGTAATCTTGCAAGACTGCACAGGGCAAGAAAATCATGCTCTTCCTGATTTGATGAATTTGTATTTTACAGTGTCTCTTGTGTTTTTAACAGATGTTATGGAAGACACCTTGCACTGGAGGCTGGTGACCTATTAATTCATCAACCCCTTTTCTACTATGGTATTTGTGGTGGTGAGAACTAAGTCATCAGTAAACACATGCGAGTTACAAAGTAAGGTGAGAAAGGCAGAAGACAACATTACAAATGGAGAATGTGTGAATTCCCTCCATATGTGTAAATACCACCAAGTCTAGATGATTTATCAGTGAGATTTCATCTAGTGATTCTCACTTAGAAAGGTACCAGAAAGTGCTAAGAAATTAAATACACGAGAGAGACAATCTGTTTGCAAAACAAAAATATCAAGGAATATTTTCCATGATCTATGAGCTTAATGATATAGCATTTCTGTATTTAATTACCCAATAAAAATCCATTCATCTATAGCACTTGGTGAGTTAAATGACCAACCATTCTTACTCAGGTAAAGGCATTCTGGCAGTCATTACAGACTTTGCTGCTCCTAAGACATAGCACATCTTACTTTCTTTTGTATGTAACCAAAAACTATAAACTACATATTTTGATTGTACTGAGATGTTAAAATTGAGGTGCATGGTAGCCAGCTGACCTAATTAAAGGTTTTGCTTTTACAAAGAATAAAGTAATAATAATAATTTTGCATTACATCTGTCAGCCTTTTCAATGTAGAAAATGGTAATAAGGGTTTTCAGACAGGTCTTGATGCTTTGTGGATATTTGAGACAACCTCATCAGTGCAGTGCAAAGGATTGCTGGGTTTTATCCTAGGCACTATTCGTAGAAATTTTTAAGGACTAAGTCAGTTACTGAAACCTTTGTCTAGACATCCCACTCCCATGCTTTCTTTTCATTTCTTTATTTCTATTTACCTCACAGAAATACTTTCACCAACTGAGGCAACAAAACTTGATTATGTTAAGGGTGTTGACAAACCTGTGAAATTGAAATTAGTATCAAACATATCCTGTTTGACACCATTGGGGCACATGTGTATGTCTGTACTGCATAATGCAGCCCCAAGACAAATGTACCCATCTGCCTCTGGGAAAGCTGGCTCATCAATAAGAGCCAGGGTATGATAGATGTGATTGCACAGAAGGCAGCACTGGAAGGCAGGGGAACACAGAAACCCTGGCACACCTTGAAGGGCAGCCACCTCTGAGCACAAGTAGGGTCTCCATATTGAGAACAGGAAAACACATCAGGTGTTTGGCTTGACTAAGCAGGCACTCACAGCTGAGCTTCTATGCACAGGAAATGGCAACTATGAGAGGCTGCAAAGAAGGAATGAAGGAATGTGTGTTGACTGCATACACAGGGACAGCATCAGAAATTTTCAGAGCTTAGCTGACGCCAGAACTGGCAAAGAACAATATGAAATGCAGGAAAAGCTTCTTTCATTGTGTTAGAAATGGAGGCCCCTTGCTGAACAGGGTCAGAACAATTGTAAGGGGTGTGGATAAGACCAGAATGCCTAGCATTCCTAATCTTGGTACTGATACCTTTTGAGATTATCCCAGTAATTAGTCAGAGATTCTACTGTCTGCATGATCACACAGACAGATGAAAAAATGGCTCAATGAGTCTCATAGGCTAATGGTTCATATTCTACCTATAGGCTGATAACAATTGGATGTGATCAAGGGTATGTTCTGGAATCTCACCATCTGTTCACCACCTTTTTATCAAGTTAAATATTTACAGAAGAAGAAATTTTAAGAAAGCAGGGTATAGCTAAGCCACAACTGCAATGCAGAGCTACAGAAGCATCACCTCAGAAGTGCATGCAGAAAAAGAAATCTGCTGGCTTCAAGGCTGACAACCACTAAACACCATAGGTATATAGTTTCAGAAACAGTACATTCTTACTGATTTATAAACTGAAGGTGCAACAAAAAAAGAGTTCTAAGATCCAAAATTATGGGCAGTGAAAAATCACCAAAACAACCACCTTTTTAACAGCTGTACTCCCAATACTAATGCCTGTTGTAAACCCTAGGAGATAAGACAGGTCCCTCAAATTAGTGCCGAGTGAACCTTTTCATGGATTTTTCTTAAAAGAGCACTAATTATTTGAAGAAATGTTAAATTCTTACCCAGAAAGCTCTCGGGGAGCTTTCAAGAAAAGTGGTGGACATATGCTGTATTTTTAAAATCTGCCTGTAATCAATTTTTAGATATAGATATATAGATATAGATATAGATATGGATATATAGATATCTAGATAAACAAACAACTACAGAACAAACAAACAAACCCCCACAAAAAATCAACAACAAAACACTCCTAGATAGATCTAAGTTAGAACTAAGTTAGGATTGCACAGACAGGAGACATTATTCATCATATAGAGGTTTTTACCATGTATTTAATAACCATTACTAGACAGAATTCAGCATAGAGTCTTATTGCAACAGCTCAGAAGTAATATGTACCATCATTCTATTTTTTCACTTTTTCTTACACTTGTACAATTTTATGCTTTATAAATATTACTCTCAAAGAAGAAATATACTACTGATATAGCAGTATAAAGGTGTATATCCACTATCCACACCACAACTGAGTTTTGTTTTTCTGCAAGCACTGTCAATGGCAGCTAAAGAGCAGAAAAGTCATAGGCATGCTGTCAGCTACAGATCCATCCTGACAGATTTCTCACCAGTGTTTGGATTTGAGGGATACTCTCTGAGGTATCATAATCCAGACTTACACAAACAATCTCACTCCCATTTCCCACACAGGTGGCATTTATTACTACCTTGTCCAATTTATTATCAGGTCAGCCTCAGCTGTCATAGTTTTGTTTGGGAAGATGTCAGGTAAGTAATGAGTCATAAGAGAAATATTATACAATGCCATGGAAAAGAAAAAACAAAAACAAAACAAACCCAAAAAAACAGGTTGAAGGAGAAAAAAAGAACAAAAATGCTCAACCTCTGTGGATAAGTTTTGAAGCATCTTGGAATAGTCCCAGTCCTGATACAAAATGGATCCTGAAATGGTTTTTGTGCACAAACTTTCCTGCTGCTAAAGTAACTGTTTTCTGACCTTTTCTTATTCCAAGTAGGAGGCACAGGATGTTTTTTAAAAAGTATTTTGGTAGAAGATGCAAGATAGCAGGTACTATAAAAATACTTGACATTCAGTCTCATAAATTTTCAGCTGTAGTCAGCTCCCTTAGCTGTCCATACGGTACCACTCACTAGCCTATGGTAAAATAATAATGTCCAGCGCTTGTGGAACTCTGGTCTTCCCCGAGTTTCCTCTGTAGTTTCTTTACTGTCTACAAATAATTGTTCTGTTTTCAGCTGTTCACATCTCCTTTCTTGGAATCCCAGATGCCCTGCACTGCAGACATTTCTTTCCACCCTCTCAGAGGTCTTTCTCCCTAAAACAAATGGGTGAAAAAAAATTATCTGTCACTGATCCCACCTACTGAAATATTTTACTAACTACACTTCTGGTTAACAATCTATGTACAGCAGAAAAGGCACTGGAGAAACAGAAATCACAAACACTGAAGATCCAAATAAGCAATTTGCTGCTCTGATGACACAAAAGGAAATGCACTGAAATCTTTGGATTGATTGTGTAGTTTGATCATACTTATACATGATTTACACCAAATAGAGAGTTGCAAAGACATATGACAGAATGACTTTTATCTTATCAGAGCCTAGTTTGGAGAAGTTTCATAGAGAAAGGATAATAAATTAACATAAAATATATATGAATTAATTGCATATATGAAACTTTTACATGCACATGCTGTAACCAGCAACCTTAGTACCCAGTATTAAGTCACTTTAGTTGTTTGCTTTACACACAGAACATGTACACAGAGGAAATACAGGAAACCTACTGCAGGATGACACTGAAATATTTTAATAGCTATGTCAAATCTCAGCCAATCATCAGTGCTGCATTCATTGCTTTGGCATATTATTTCACCTTTGGATACTAATTTCTCAGTTCCAATCTACTCTTACGGCAGGGGTACCTTCCACTAGACCAGGCTTCTCAAAACCCCATCCAATCTGGCCCTGAATCTCCCTGGGAAACCTGTGACAGTGCCTCATTACCCTCACAGTAAAAGATCCCTTCCTAGTATCTAATCTTACTTAATATCTTATCTAACTTATTCCCTTTCAGTTTGATGCCATTTCCCCTTGTCCTGTCACTACATGCTCTTGTAAACAGTCTCTCTCCATATTTCTTGGAGATCCCTTCAGGTACAATGAGGCCATAAATAGGTCACCCCAAAGTTTTCTCCGTGCTGTTCAATCCCAATTCTCTCAGCCTTTCCTCACAGGAGAGGAGCTCCATCCCTCTGATCACCTTAGTGGCAATCCTTCAATTGTTCAATATCCTTCCTGTGCTGGGGACTCCAGAGCTGGATGAGGCACTCCTGGTGAGGTCTTGGCCCTCGGCCCATGCTGGATGTCTCATCTCCTGATCCTCCCTGTATCTTACTTAGCACAGCTTCTGTGCTAAGGAACTGTTCAATGATCTTCCCAGGCACAGAGGGGAGGCTGACAGGGTCTCATTTCTTCCCTTTTTGAAGATGGGTACAATGTTTCACTTTTTCCAGTCCCCTGAGATTTTGCCTGACTGCCACAACTTTTCAGATATGAGGGAGAGCAGCTTGGCAACTACATGAGTGAATTTCCTCAGGATTACTGGATTCAGCTCATCAAGTTCAATAGACTTAGGTATACTCAGGTTCCTCAGGTGATAATGAACTTGATATTTACTTACAGTTGGGAGTACTTAAAACTCCCAGGCCCATCCTGCTATCCACCCCCTTGAGAGGTGTGGGAAGATACCACAGTTACCAGTTTTCCAGCATTGGTGCTGGGGGGAGGGGGGCCAGGTAGGGCTAATGCCTTGTCCTTCCTCACCCCATCCTTACACAACTGCATCTAGGCATTTCAATACCCTTCCCAGGTTATTAATTCTTGTTTTCACTGTCTGCATTTGCTTCTCTTCCTTTAGTTTGCTCAGCAGTTCCCTACTCAGCCATGCCAGTCTCTTGCCTTCCTTGCCTGAATTTGTGCTCCTGGGAATTACCAGCTCTTGTGCCCTACAGAAGACTTCATAAAGCTCTGCGAGCCCTGCTCTGCTCTCTTTTCCCTGAGATTCCCAAGGGATCCTATTGACCTTGAAGAACTGAAGTCTGCATTTCTTAAGCTCAGGGACCTAACTTTACTTCTTACCTGATTCACATTCTTCAGCCAGTACCTGGCTCCCTAAGACACCTTCCTTCCTCCTGCTTTACAGGGGCACCAGTACCAGGAATCTCTATTACAGTCTGTTCCTCAAAATAACTCTGTCCTCCTTGAACTTTAAATTGCATAATATGGATGTACAGTCTGTAATGGCTATTGTCAATTTTGCCAGTTACTATTAGCAACAGGGAGACCTTGTAAGTATTCTTTGATATTCAAGATGATGAGAAGATCTTATTTTCTTGGACAGTACAATCATTATATGAAGATCTCTATTCATTATTTTAAAGACACAGAACATACTCTGTTATTGTCTGATGTAGATATTGGAGACATGTTAAAAGTCTTTATGTCTGAAGACTGTTCAGGAGGAACCATGCTCCAGCTTTGTTTTGCAAGATGCTGTGTTTGTACCTGGGCAAAGCTAACCCTTCGCTTGAAAAATTGTAGATATATCTCTGCACAGAGTTTTGCTTCAGCTAAAGCTTTAGCTTAGCACTAGCTGTACAAACTTTGGTGGAGCTACAATGCAGAGAGTATTATCTTTGAGCCTTTTTTCATAATCAGGATACAGTTCTTTCCTCATTACAGATGGTGGTGGGTATTCTAACTCTTGGATGTGCTACTGATTCATCTAAAGTTCACCACACTGCTAACATCTAAACTCACAAGGTTTTTCAAAACTTTGTAAGCCTCATGAAAAGACTTTTCATAGAGTAGCTATAAAATAAAAATTAAAACCAGCAATAGATGCTTAAATGTCATTCTGTAACAGATGATTAAAGACATACGCAGTGTCTCAAGCTAGGTTCAAGGATGGCTCTATAATGCTTTTCAAAACCTATAATGTCATTCTAAAAATCTTGAACTGTCAGTAAAGTCACCAAAAATATTGTTTCTAGGAAATACAACCTAAAATTCTACCTTTTCTTACTTATAAAGTGAAAGATAGATTTACTGGAAAGTACAAGCAAAAAAGAACACAGAACAGAACTGTAAAGGCAATAAAAACAATATCCAAAAATACATACAAAGAAAAGCATCTAGTATCAAACAAATGATGAAAATTAGAACAATCAAAACAATAAAATTAAACCAGTGCAGAAACAGAAAACTGCAGAGAAATTTCTGGGTGCAAGAGTAAAACAACTGACATGAAGCAAAAGAAATGCCAGAGTATGCAGGGAATTTTCAGCTACACAAATCTAAAATGGAAAAGGAATGTAAGCATGGAGCTGTGCAGCTCCATTCACCAGCATGAAAAACACCAGTCCAGGTGGACTGAACACAAGGAAGGAAGGTCCTAGAGAGTGTAGAAAATGACAGCTGGTGTTTTTTAGGTAGGGAGGTAATACAAGCAAAATCTCTACTAGATTAAGCAATTATGTGCAATTATCTAGACTCTGTGGACATAGCTAAACTGGACAGGTGGGAGAATTTTAAGTATTTTCATTTCAAAGATAATCTTTTTGGGGTATATTGCACCTCTCTTTATAAAGTGAAAGTCTATACTCCAACACATAGTTCAGTAAGAAGCTAAATCCACCTTTGTAAAAGGCATCAAAATGCCTTGGGTAGTGAGGAAGGATTGGCTGGAATTCAGCTAGAGAAAGACAGCAATAGCTCCAAGCAGCCTGGCCTGAGACCTGCAGCACCAAGGACATGACCCAGTCACACCTGCCTGCAGAAGGATGAGTTGCTCATACTTTCAGGAGCTAACACAACAACCTCAAAAGAGAGCTGCAGAGCTGAATCTTTCATGTGCTTCACACTCCAGTTTTTATTTGTGACTGACTTAAGGTATCCAGAGAGGCACCAGTGGAATTAAAATAATTCTACTAAGTAGAAAATAAATGGGTAAGGTATGTGTTGACAGAGAGTCAAGAATAAGGGGGTTTATTGTTAAAAATAATCCCTAGGTCTCTAGGATCAGCATCTACCAACCATGGAGATCAGGATCTTTTTGTGCTATTAAAGTAGTCACATACAATAGAGTACATGTTGGAGAAACAGCAATTATTTAATTTTTTTAAACTTGGGTCTAAAAGGAATAAATACTCTGTAAAAATGTTTTATAATGCTCTTAACAGAAGTCTTTCTCTCTCATAGTAACCACTTAAACCAAATTTCAAATTATTATTATTTTTCCTCAGTCTCACATTAACTCACACCATTTTTTTCTGAGCAGTATCTAATGCTACTGGGCAAGGATAATATTCCAAGGAAATATTCAATATTCTGAATGGATTCAACTTTGTTTCTGCTTCAGATTAATGTCCATGTGCATCAGCTGGCTGAATAACAGCAAGAAAAGACGTTTGTCGTTGTAGCAATGTCTTTCTGCAGTACTAACGTTAGGACTTTTGCACAGAGAAGTTACCAAAGTAATCCCTGTAGCATCAGAAGTTTATTCAAATAAACCACCACATAAAATATTTTTCCTTTTGAGTATGAAATGAAATTTATCTAGCACTTTTCCACTATATAAATATTTTGTTGTGTTTCTTCTCATGGTGGAAGACATGTTTCTGGCAATAAAAACAATTTTTCAAGCCCATGCACTGGAAGAGTACTTCAACCTCTGCCGTCTTACCTTCATCTAAGCAGTTGGCAATGGTTTTAGCAACGCCATTTTAATTGTTTTCAGATACTTCCCACAAGAAGAGTAATTATGCACACAGCAGATGGAAAGTCTCCAGGTCAAAGAAACAAGTGTTACCTTTGAAGGGACATAGACTGGAACAAAGTAAGTTGTGCAAGAGTTGTCCAAGCAAAGGATTTCTCTGAAGTCAGTTCAAACCACAAGGGGAATGTACCCCAATTAGTTAATGAGGTGAGGTATTTTTTTCTTTAAACCATCTTAGATTTTGCACTAAGTATAATGATTCAACATTCCCCCTCTGATGGTATTTATTTGATATTTTTATGATGACAAGTCCCTTGCAGTAGGTTAGAAGGATTCCTGAGCCTGTCATTATTCCTCTGATTTTTTTCTTATCCTTGACAGATTTTTGCATTTATTGTGATGAGCAGTTAACTAGCAGGCTAACTTATACCAGTTCAACAGCTGCTCACTAGAGTATACATGTTTCCTCACAAATAAAGCACAGCATGCAGCTCACAAGTAGAACTGAAAAAATGCCAACCCAGAGTTATTAGACCATAAAACCTTCCCCAGATTTTTCTCCATTACATACTTGAAACCTCATAACTCTACTATAGTTTTTGGAGTATTTTCAATCCCAGAGTATGCTAGCAAGAAACTTTGTATCATACCAACGTCCCAAAACAACTGTCTGCTAACTCACTAAATAACTCCAAAGCATCACCTATATAACTGGCCTTACCATCACTTGTCCTGCAGAAAGCACCTGCAAAATGCATCAGTTTGCAAACTCCTAGCATTTAGCATTTCAGTTCAGAAAATAAACTGTGGTTCCACCTTGCTACACTGATACAAAAAATTGAGAGGAAAGTGAGGGCCGCAATAAACACTCCCTTCACCTGGTGACAGGTAAAAAGATACCTTTGTAACAAAATGATGCAGTGCCTCCACACATCAGGTCTACCAACACCACAGTTTTCTCATACGGGCATTCTGTTCCAATTCTGAATTGTCTAATGGCATTTTATTACTCAAAGCTGAATAGCTGCAGCTTCATTTATAAATATTAAGGTTAAAACTTGTGTATGTATTTCTGCAACTAAATAAAAAGTTAGATAAATTCTCCTAAATCATATTAGCTTTAATGATAATTAATCGTCCAGTTGCTAGAATAAGTCTAGCAAATGCTGGCTCTCTTACCAATTAACTCAGCACAGGTCAATTGTATCAATTGGTAAAAATGTAAGGAGGCCTATGTGAAAAAATGCAAAAGTGAACAATACGTTTTGAATTCTGTAGTGTAAACAAAAGATTAGAATATGCTTCCAGCTAATACTAATTTCTTTGCATAGCAGAGAAACCTTGGATCTATATACAATATTGCTGAATTAAAGAAAAAAAAAAAAAAACGCAAAAAGTGAAGTCATTAGGAAGCGTTTTCAATTTATGAAACTGGCCCAGAGGGAACATAACTTCAAAAAGTTGTTCTGTAAATGTTGAATCAGGTTACTGATATAATTGTACATTAATACATTATGCAAAGCAAAATCATGTCACAAACAGCCATGAAATTATACTACACTACCTCACTCTGTTTCTAACTAAGTCCAGGCAAACCCCTGAACAGAATGATAATATTTTTGGCACAGTAGAAAACAAAAACCAAGAGATATTATTAAACAAAACCCATTAGAAATAACATTTTGTTATTATTTAATTGAAAATTTATATAAATTGTCAGAGAAACTGTTTTTTTCTGGGGCCATAAATTCCTGGACTGGTAACAGCTGAAGATTGTTTTTAAGATGCTATGTCACTCAGTGCTCACAGCAACATCCCTGGGAATTAGAAGACTAATTCCTTGAACACGGTCAGTTTTGTTTTAAAGCAGGGTAGTGGACTGCTTTCCAGCAGAGAAGGAAGATAATTACTTTTAGCTCCACCCAAACAATTTATCTTGACACAAGCTGGTGACTTCTAGATCAAACTCTGTTAACCTCATTACCAGTAGAGAGTTATTTTAGCACCTTGAGACAGGTCATTTAATTACCTTAATAACTCATATAATAACATATTTACAGATCATATGTCACCCTCAGTTATATTAATTGGTTTGTTTTACATCCACTTTAGAGAACACAAAATCATCCCTTAACACAGCTTTCCTGAAGTAATTTCTTCAAACATGTAAGCTTCAATTCAACTTACTGGAACAATTTTCCATAATTTTTTCCTGTACATACTATAAATTAATATTGCTTCTGTAGTGGTGTAAGAATTAAAACCTTCGTGTTTTACTGAAGTACAAAATCAGAAACATAACTCAAATTTGTTCCTACCACTATCTGAAAAAGAGAAATAACTATGATCACATTATATACAGAATGTACTCTGCTTACAGACACCCACTGTAACTGCTGATGACATAAAAGCAGAGACAGACAAATCTTTGTTTCTTTCTTTATAGTATAGACTTTAAGCCTTAAATCGTCTTTTCTTCATATCAAACAGATCCTTGCTTCAATAAATTTTCAGTCCTTGTTCTCACCTTATAAAAATTTTCTGACTTAGATAACTGGGATGATGAATTCTGAGCCCTAAAGAGGTTTTAAGTTCTGCTTTGTTTTCCACATGAAGTATCTGCTTTCTCATTGGTCTCTAGCATAGCACCGGGCAGAGCACTCAAATCAATTGCAGAATGCTTTCAAGCTGTGGTGCCTATTTGGCACTGTCCTGATACAGTGATTTGACAGTCTGCTACTTCTCAGCTTTCCTACTGCAATTCAGTATTTGCAAGGCCCAGAGGGGCTTCCACAAACTCCAGTTATACATATGTCTTGGGCTATGGAACCAAAAAATGTGTATTCTATTTCATCTGTTGAAAGCAGTTGGGGAAATGTGGGGGGTTTTGGGGTTTTTTTGGGTTTGTTTTTGTTTGGTTTTTTTTCTTTATCTCTTGTAACTGCAGGGAGAGGGGGGATGGATGCTTTCTGATAATGGCCCAGCTGTTAATACCAGGTGGGGGAGTGATTCTTATCTCTTTCATCACTTATCCCACTCATCCCCCACAGGGATATCTGCTGATAATGGCCCATTAAGGCTCCCCAATCACATGACACATTCCATCCATTGTGAGATGCTCCACCCAGTGTTGGGGGGGAGCCCAGACTTCCTACCTGGATAAAAGGGAGCCTGAAACCCCCAGAGGGTCAGTCCTACACTGGATTCCTCAGAGGAAGACTGGACCCATCTCACCATCCCTGGACCTGCCTACAGGATCATCTCTACTCCACAGAGCTGCATCTGTTACTCCAGAAGGATTCATCTGGAC